>HE671941.1:0-57060 GCA_000313835.2 Heliconius melpomene melpomene
CTATAAAATTCCTGGGGAGACTTATTTCCCTGCACGGCCAAAGTATGAGGTCATTGTAAAGGGCTGTTTCGTCACGTTGGTCAGAAAAATTATTAATTAATGAAGTTCTTATACCCAGCCAACTATCTAGTATACCATTAGAATTTATTGTAGAAGCGGCCGTTCCCGTGATTTTATTTAGTATCCCATTTAATAAACATAAATTAGTTAATTCACTGCCTGGCGTATTTTTTAAATATTGCGTTACAATTTGATCACAAATATTAATAAATCTAGTTAATACATTAGGGTTTCCATCAAATTCCGGCACAACCCTTAGGATTTTGTAAACGCTATCAAGGTCTTGAGCCATATTAAATTTTTCGTTATTTAAAACTTGAAAATTATTTTCTAAACCTAAATCTCTACTACTATCTATACTACGATTACGGGCCTGCTGCGATGCAGATTCCCGTTGTCTATAAACTCTAGGATGATAAATTTTGGAAAAGGAATTACAACTAGGAAAAGAGCAACACGAGAATAGTTCAAATGTACTCACAAAAATTTCATTTCTGGTTTCTCCTCGTGAATCGAAGTCTGGATTCTCCTCCCGGTTCTGCAGCTGGTCCGTAGGTTCAGGATACTCGTGCTGGTGCTTGAGAGCCACCCGGGTGGTCCGCGGAGACGTTAAATTCTATATTCCCGAATTTTAAGTTACGTTGCTCGCGACCCGGCCCGCGAGTATCCTACCGACTGCGCCAGTTACGTTAGCTACAGCCAGAAGGTCGAAAAAAACCAAAAACTGTTTAAACTAAATTTAATTAATTAAAATAATTACAATTAAACTTATTACTAAAGGTGAAAGTATGACCTACTCGATGTAAGCCCTGACGATTAGTGATTTAGAAATTACAATAAAATATATAATTCACAAATTGCAATTATGCATTCCCACACTGATGATGTCAACACTCAACACCTGTTCCCCTTTTAAGGAATTCCTGCATCGGCGATCTTCTTGGAAAATACATATGTAACTCAATTGTCAGTGTGAGGGTATTTTACAGAATATAAAATAATAATACCCACATAATTATTTATAAAAGAGGAAGGGAACGGCTATAAAAAGTGACGTTTTTGAAGGATTGAGTCAGTACGTCGTTATTCTGCCTGTCGTAAGGTGTAAAATTGTGACAGTGTTCAAGTATTTAAAATCAGTGTCATTGTTGAAACTATGCGTTTTAAAACGTGTATAAGTGTAAAGTGTTATATAGAAACAGTGTTAGAAGTGTGTATATGTAAAGAGGAACAATAAATTGTGGTTATTAAGTATTTTATTATACTTAGCACCTGACATTTTTACACGATGCGTGTAAGGCAGGCGGGCGCGGCGGACGCGCTTGTATAAGCAAAACGTCGCGGGGCGCGCAGGGACGCATGGCGAGTGGCGAGCCGTTTCGCAGCAAGGATTTTTTGATATTGTAACAACTTCTAAAGTACTTATTAAAATTAAAAACAGTAAAAGACGGTTTTGATCTACATTAAATGACCAACGTAACTAATATAAGTATATTTATATACTGAGAGTAAGGGATAAGTGAAACTTGAGTAACATACAGCTGATGAGTCAACTGCGGGATGTGTCAACAGTTAAATGCGTTTTTCTCTAAAACTATTCGCAATTTCGAAATAATGCAAAAAGCAAATTGTATCTTCTTTTAACGTAGAAAATTAATAAAGTATTTTAAAGAATAAGGATTAATACTATTATGGAAAAATATGACTCACAATAAAAAATATATTGAAATTATTATTTTTAGACAGAAAAATGATCACTACACGTTATTCTTAAAAGATATGAATATGCCGTCGCGGACTTTTTTGTAGATCTTATTAAGAGGAACAATACTCCAGTACATTTTTTTCATGCGCGAAAGTGTCTCAACGGGTAGGACTTTATACACATTTATCGTATTTATGTTAATTTACATAAGAATGTACAAATAATAAACTATATATAAACCTTCTATGAAAAATACTCGACGTAATGGTTAAAACCGCATCAAAATCCGTTGGGTGGGTTAGAAGAAGAAGAGATAGAAACAACAGACAGACACGAAAAGCGACTTTGTTTTATAAGATATAGGATAGGATATTGCATTACTTTCGTTTTCTTGCTCTGGTAACGAGGCGAAACGCGGCGTTGAGTTTTACCACTCCACACGCAATGCTTCCTGAATTCAGCGGAATGTTGGGAACGAAAGTGTCTCAATGGGAACAGAGTGTCTTAACACTAAGCTTCCAGGACTTCGACTTTACCTACTATAAGCAGGATACAGCGTGAAGCTGATTGATAGAATTTTTAAGATTAAATTTTCTATGTAAACCATAAAGGCTGAGGCCGTCGTGGTGCAGCGGCACAAGGGTGTGACAGTAACGCGACGGTTGTGGGTTCGATCTCCACTCGAGGAAGTGAAATATTTATTTACGTTTATATTTCCATTTCTTCGCTCATGTGTCGAGGTAAAAGCGCGGCGGCGGCGGCGAAAGAGGTCTGCCACTCAACACGCAATGCCTCCAGAATTCGGCAGAAAGTGGGGAACGGAGTGTCTTAACGTTAGGTTCCCTCTGCCTACCCTACTGTGTGCGGGATACAGCGTGAAGCTGTTTTTTTTTAATTTTATTTATAGGTTTCCGTGGCGGAAATTTTCCGTAGCCATTTTACCTTTTACATTTATTTATTCGGGTTACCAAATATAATGATTGTTATAAAATATATAATAAGACATTCAAGTTATACCCTACATAACATAATGAACTGATCTTAGACAGTAAGAGTTCTCTCTCTTACTCAGAGTTACTTATATCATTAATTTTCGTTATGTCTTTTCCCAAAACAAGCAGAAATTATTATTAGAATAACAATGATATAACTCCAAGATATTAAAAAAGGGGCCCCAGTAAGGAAGTAATTTAGCTTATTTAAAATGATCGTATAGTTCAAGAGGACAAAGGTCGCTATTATAAATATTTAAATTATTAAAAAAAACATAAATTGTCAAGTAACGATGAATATATTCTGTTCACAGGACAACGCAGTCAATATGTAAACCACGGAACGAGGTCTGATGAGGTACACCAAGTTTCTCTTGGTAAGTCATAATTATAATATACGAATGTAAATTGTCATAAAAAAATTATAATTTTTTTTTAATTGGTTGTTGAAAGAACGTCACTTAGATTGCATTGTTTTTTGTTGCATATATACGCAATGTTGTGAGTTCGATTCTCACTAAAGAAAATTTAATGGAGAAAGTTATAGAATAGTACGGACATATATTTTATAAACAAACTCAACATTTAAGATATGAATGTAATTCTTTTGAAATTTTGCATTAAATATACTGAATTAAGTACATAAATTAATCGTCATTAGTAGAACTTTCTATATAATTATTGTTTTAAATGTCATGTCTGTGCTTGATTTAATAGCAGTTTATTTTTCAATATTATTTTAAAACAATATTTTTATTAGAAAATCAAAGTATTACATATAACTAATAATAATATGATAATTATATAATTCAAGCGGGCGAAGCCCCGGGCGGGACGCTAGCTAAATATATATTTTATAATTACACTATCACACCAGTGGATGATGCGTATCTTAATACACGAACTAATTCGATATCGTTGTTATTAATCATAATTTGTGTACCCATCGAGTAGAGGTTAATTTGGTTTGCTTTTGAAACAGCTGCGGGGCCTTTGAGATGTAGACACAGCCATTAGCGTATTTCGTAACCCGTGTTTAGATCTGTATGGATCAAATGTATGAAAAATTGTTTTTTTTTATTTATATATTGGTGGTACGTATATAAAGCCTTATATGTACTGAGGTATTTTTTTAGCTTTAAAATGTATCCCGCACACACTCCCTTTGCCTACACTGTTACACTGAAAAAAATATATCGGGTTGCAGCGTAGAGTCTAGTTCAGTGCCTGGCACTTGCGATTCAAGTCTGGGTTAAGGAGGAGGAGTAGGAGTAATTTGCACTTTTTGTGGAAAAAAACAAAACACGGGTCATCGGGTCATCGGGTGATGTTAATTGAGCTCCAGAGGTGCAGGTTCGTTTTAATTTTGCGCTAAGGCTCACTTCACAATAATAATATAGGAAACTAATAACGTATTCACCATATCACATACTTTATTTTCTAAATACTAAATGAGTTTTCCGCTTTTACCTTGGAAGGTGAACTTCCAGTAATATCCAGTAGTGCACTACAGCCACGTGGATAAAGTTATAGAATAGTACGGACAATTTTTTATCACTTAATTATTGTTTAATGGGTCATAATCAGAAAAGTGGACATTTTCGAATTCGTAACGTAACTGATAAGTAACAATACTGATAATGTTTGTTACGAAACTGATGACATAAGGCATTATACACAACAACATAAGAATATTATATGAATAAAACTATTGTTTTTTTTATTTAATGAGACACAAATTAAAATTTTAAAGATTCAATCGTTGAATTAACAGATTATAAATGTAAGAAAACATAACAAAGTGACAATATTAATAATATAATAATGCTAGTTCGTAACGTAATAAACTTATATTTCTAGTTAGAAATCACAAACTTAATGATTAAATTAAATCCACTTTAAAATATATCAAAATTTGATTCGTTATCACTGGAATTAAGTTTAATTCTTTGTAAATGTTTATTCCGCATATCTTCATACTTAAGAGGATTGGTCTGTTTAAGACGTTCTCTATATCTTTTGTCTTTCAGTATTTGACATAGGAGCCATGACGCTTACTAAAAATAAAAAAAATGTTTATCAATAGGTATTTAATAATATTTCATGTTTATTGTTTAGATCTTTAACAACGCTAGTACAGAAAGTATTTGTTTTTAAATAAAAGCCTCACCCGCTGGAGTTACAGAATTATTAATTCACTATCTCCAGAGAAAAAAATAGTAATTACAAAATAACAACTAATTTCAGGAAGAATAAAAATTTTTTTTAACTAAATCGGTCAAGTCGTTTCTGAGATAAGCGTGCACAAACACATTAGACAAACAAGCAAACAGGCAAAAAACTTAAAAATCATTATTTTTGGTTAGTTTACGTTATGAAAAGTCAGTAATTATTTTTTTCATTTTTTTTTTATATACATATCTTCCGAAGGTAACGTAATTATGAACTAGGCTTCTTATTTTCTCAGTTTCGTTACGTAACGAAATATAACAAAATTGAGAATAAAGTCTGAGAAATTCTAACCTTTTTAAATTTTTGCTCATAAGCCACGTGTTGCATGTGCAAGCACTGAAGTTCTTTTTTGAGATTTTGTAAAAAGAAGCAAATAATATAAACAAGAAAACGAAATTATAGAATACTTACCAAAATAAAAGCCGTTTATAACCCTGAGATGTAATTTCACGCATTCACTCTAAAACATTTGAACCCCTCAACTGCTGCGAGAACACTACTGGTTGGAGCTACGATGGCTTTGACTTTTACAATAATGGTGCCACAATAATAACTAATATTAAATACCATTCAAAATAATTGCGTTCATAATTTAATTGTACGTTACTAACCCTGAGTAACGAAAAGGCAATATTTTGGGACAAATTTACTTAACTAATATATATTATTTATTAAATAATGTATCAATAAAAGTAGTTCTATTTGATATTATGCATAAAGTAAAGTAATAAAAACATATCCGAAATCAAATAAAACCATAAACATTCGTAACAAATCAATTCTTAAAAAGTAAAATGGTGAATGGGACACGAAAAATTGTATGGAAGCATTTTGAAAAGTTTTTTGCAACTAACAAAAAATACTATTATTAGCCATAATACATTTAAAATATTACAAAAATCTTTGAGTTAATAAATAACTTTATCTTAAATTGCAAAATATTTAAATTATCTTTGAAATTGTATTTTTAAAACGCATTCAAAGTAGCGGGACAAGAAAAGACACAAAATGTGCACTTTTTCTGATTATGACCCTAATATCTTATATTACTTTTTTCGTGAAAAAAATGTCTGTTTTAATAATATTTTTTTTCGCTAAACTAAAAAAAAAGTACTCTCTCCGCTCACTCACCAAGCATCATTAACTTCGTCTTTTGTAATAATCTACATAAAAAAGTTATTAATTAGACAACGATGTCATTATTGTTTATAGCAATTACATTACAATGTACAATATGTCCTCATATTCGATATTCTAGTCTTTCATATTATATGCGACTGTAAACGCGTCAGGTTGTAGGTTCGATTACCAGTCAAGGCAAAGAAATATTTAATATTTTCATTTCCTCGCTCTGGTAATGAGACAAAGCGAGGCGTTGAGTTACGCCACTCAATACGCAATTCAGAATTCGATGGAAGTGAGGAACAGAAATGTAGAAAACGTAGTGTCTCAACACTAGGTTCATAGATTACCCTGCCTACCCCATTATGTACAGGTAACTAAAAAAATTGTTCCTTGTGATTGCTACTAGGCGAATAAACAAAAGCCAAAATAAAATCACCTGCATTTGTCAGTCAAAAGACTACGTTGATTAAATGGACAAAATTGCAAAATATATAAAAAATATAATTAATGAGCATTCGTTATAAAAATATTTTCATACATTAAATACTCGACATATTTATAGTGCTTGAAAAATTCTAACAGAATTTGCTGTAACAAGATCACCAAAAACACATTTTCAGTGCGCCCTCGGTGTTTTAAATTTCCACATTAATTAATTTTTTTAGGGCATCTAAATTATACGTCCACTTATGTACCACTAACTGTCACTATTCACATATTTATTTATACTGGAGAACCAACTGACGCGTACAATACTCGTTGCCATAGCAACCAAAGTGTATGTTGTCAAATATATTTATTTTTATTAATATATAACATTATTTTTTGCATTATTTTGAAAAATATAAACTATAAATATGTAACAACCGACAACCGATGGGGAAGAAAGTCCTCGAATGCTGACCACGTTTCGGCAAAAGGAGTACAGGCCGCCCTCCAACAAGGTCGACCGACAACCTAAGGAAGACAGCGGGAATCCACTGTATTCAAAAGGCGTAGGACTGGAGTGGCGAGCATTAGGGGAGGCCTATGTCCACCAGTGGACGTTGAAAGACTGATGGATGGAAATATGCTAAACTTGATACTCCTCCGTCTTTACAATTTTTCTAAAAAGGGATACAAAGTTTTTGCTTCACGTATTAACATATAAACATTATGTGTACATACTACTATAAAATATGTTTTTTTACGGTAATTTATTGCGTAACTTCTCATTAACTCATTTACAACGACTCCTGCGTCTATTTCTGTTCCAAGTTGGATTTTTTTCATTTCTTGTTGAGCACTTCTGAAGCACTGCCGTCGCAGATATTAATTTAACCGCAGCAGCATATTGTAAAGTCCATTAAATTCAAGATATTATTATGCTATGACGTCATCAACCTTTCAAGGATTGAAAAGGGTGAGCAGAGGGAACCTAGTGTTAAAACTCTCCGTTGACCATTTTTCGCGGAATTCTGGAGGCATTGCAGATTGAGTTGCGGAACTCGCCACCGAGTTTACCAGAGCGAAGAAATGAAAATATAAATTTAAGTAAACATTTCATTTCCTATACCTATCTAACCCACACAACCAGTCGCGTTTATAGTCACACACTTGTGCCCAGGTTCAGGGGGAACTGGCCTCTAAAATTGTTTTATAAAAAAATATCTATTTATACAATTTTTTTTATATTAATAATATTTTTACAACATAACATGAGATCCATTATTATAAATACTAGATATATATACATGTAAATACATATAATATTTATCATGTGTATTTCATCAAATAGAACACATTAGTGTCACATTTAATAATAATTACAGCCCCATAGCTTAACAACTCATATACGCCTTAAATTACTTAATGGGTTATAAATTGTTGTTATTGCTTAGTTATATTTAACTAATAAACATTAACTGTATGTTTATTGTTTTTTATGTGTTAGATGCGACTGTAAATGCCTCAGGTTGTGGGTTCGATTACCACTCAAGGCAAAGAAATATTTAATATTTTCATTTCCTCGCTCTGGTAATGAGACAAAGCGAAGCGTTGAGTTACGCCACTCAACACGCAATCCAGAATTAGAGGGAAGTGAGTTAGTTTATGTTTTTATGTGTTATGGATATTAGTAATTAAAAAAACGAATTTTCAGTTACACCAATTTACTCTCTATTTTTTGCTTTTCGATATAAAAACTCATGATTATCTTAATCTTCCTTTTACCAGATCATATTAATCTTTCCACAAGTAATATTGAAATACTTCGTCAAGTTCGAGCACAATCCTTTATAAGCAACAGTAATCTGCATTGATGACAATACGTTCAAAAGTTGTGATGAAACCACAAAGCTTCATATTGGAATCGGTTCAAAGAAAATACGTCAACTATTCTTGTTGTGAATACTGAATAACTGAAATATTACTAGGTAATATTATTTATATACGTATTATATAAAATAGTAATAGTAATTCACAGTGGCAATGCTTTATTTAAGAAAAATACAATATAATTGAAGATAAGTTACTTAACTTTAGACTTTGGTTTATAGGGAACCTACTGTTAAGATACTCCGTTCTCCAGTCCGAGTGGGAATCGAATCTACAACCGTCGCGTTTATAACCACACGCTTGAGCCTCTGCGGTAGGACGGCCTCTCTAATAAATTAATATTATCAAAATACATTATCAATTCTAAAAGAACACTTTCTGCATCGCGAAGTAAATAAAAAACCGTTTAACCAAATGTAATTTTTATTTGTTACATTAAATAATTATCCTTAAATAAATTAATAAAACTTATAATACATTTTATTCTGTAATAAATACTAAAAGATTTTATAATTTCTATTGTGTTTACGTTTCATATGCGAATCTAGTTCAATGTTTCGCTTGAGGACAGGAAGGAAGTCGGAATGCATCCGCGAGTCGCGACAAGGATTGTAGAGAAGAGGAATATTTTTTTACTTAAAATATATTTAATTTAAACAACAGCTGAAAAAAATCTGCTTTTTAACGTAATTTCTTTTCATTCTTACATTCTTTTATTTAACTTGCAGTTAATTGAGCTTAAATTTTGTATTACAACTTCAGTTCTACTGAAAATGAAATTACATATAAACGATAATATTGTTAATTCAAAATGGCCGCCGGAACCAAATGGCGGATTACAACTTTTTACATAACTCACCAAATATGGGTATCAAATGAAAGGGCTTAATAAATATATAATAAAATACAAAAAAATACGTTAATACTAGAGATGGACGTCTGAATTAAGAAAGGTAGACAAATTGTGTCTGAATTCGTTTGAATATAAAAATTTAGGAGCTTAGGTATTTAATTACGAACCTAGTAGTAAGTAGACACTTCGTTCCCAACTTTCTGTCGAATTCTAGAGCCGCGCTTTGCCTCGACACCAGAGCAAAGAAATGGAAATATACATTTAAATAAATATTTAATTTCCTCGAGTGGGGATCGAATACAGAACCAGTCGCTTTTACAGTCACACTTTGTGCTGCTACGCCACGACAAAGCATATAATAAAAAAATTGAATTATATATTTTTTTCACACAGTGGTAATATATCTACCATTGTTTACTATAGAATGGGGTTCAAAATTTTCAAATTATAAATCTTACTTTTTGCATTAACGAGTAACTTTGGTTCTTTACATGAGGTTTAAACATTTTTAACACGGCAGCACGGCAAACAGTGTCTTCTGTCAATAAGCAGAAAGCAGAATAAAAAATCACTAGACTCTTCTTTATAACTGCGCAGGAAAGCGAAGTCTTTTGACAATTCTAAAAAGGCTTTAGAGAAATTGCACACAGCTGTATAGTGTTCTAGAACAATCTTGAGGCTTAAGTTGGTTTTATAGCGAATGGTTTAAACTACACCCTGTATGATGCAGAGAACGAGTTACACTCCAGGGAATATAACCGCAATGTTGTATGCAACGTACGAAGCTCATTTTATGTCAGTGCATTTTGATTTTAAGTATTCTCGAGATATTTGAATAAAATATTCACACTTATTTGATACTAGAGCCTGGAACGCGGCTTTGCTCTCTAAAACTTATTTTCAAACTATACCCAAAAGATAATATATTTTGTTAATTAAAAATTATCTTGTTTCTCTTTTAATATCTCTAAGAATATGTGTATATAGTTTCATTATAATTAGTTCAGTGGTTTTAGCGTGATATTCCGTGATATCGTGGCCGAAACCGGGGGCGGATCGCTAGTATGTCATAAATATTTTAAAACAAAAGGATATGGTATGTGTTAAATGAAATATATTTAATATATGTTTATTGAATGTAGATGTTAAAGCTTCAAATTTCGGGCTAAAGTAGAAGCACTGTCGCAAAACTAGTTTTCAATGACTATCTGTTCATAAGGACCATGCAGAGAAGGGTTTACTTGTGTTTAGAGAAATTTATTTTCTCAAAAGATTAGTGTTTATTTGTACATTTTATTGACAAAGCTTGAAAATTGTCGTGACGCGTTATGAAAAAAAATGAGAACTTAAATGAGAACAACGTAAATAGTAGGAATTTATTGCATTCATTGCAATGTTTATTATTATCATGTAATTAAATAGTTGCATAATAATAATCTCCCATTTAAATTATAATTTTAAATGAGAGTGTTTGTTTGTTTTTTTTTTTCATAAGTAAAGGTAAATCTTTGAAATATTTGCAAATATCATTAGTTATTTCAACAACAACAACAAGCTGTCCATCCATCCATCCATCAGCCTTTCAACGTCCACTGCTGGACATAGGCCTCCCCTAATTCTCGCCACTCCGGTCCTGCGCCCTTTGAATCCAGCGGATTCCCGCTGTCTTCTTAAGGTCGTCGGTCCACCTGGTTGGAGGGCGGCCTGTGCTTCTTTTGTCGAGACGGGGTCGCGATTCGAGAAAAAATACGAAGCGCTCGCTCGAAGATATGAAATTAGAGGATTGAAGAAATTAATTTTGACTTTCAAACAATATATTAAAATCAAACGATAATAAATCACTTTCATTTTCATTTATCTTTTAGTACCCAACTTATAGAGAAAGAAAACAACAAAATAAAAACAAGCATTCTATAAAAGTATTTTAATATCTTAGAACATTGTCGTTACGACGGCACCATGTGATGGCAAATTTTATTTCATCCGTGCGTAATAACGTGTACAATATAGGCTGCAGATACGTTTTTGTAATAAGACGTTCGCAACATAAATGAGAAAAACGATCGAGCTTTTATTTTTATCTAAATTTCGTTTTGCTACGCCCTTTTAGAATTCATAAAATAATATGAAAAAAAATAAATATATTGTTTACCTTCAATAGTAATGTACTTTATATGTAACGGAAATTAGCAAGTTCAAATATCTATTTAGATTTTTGATCGTAAAGTTTTTTTAATTAGAAAATGTGAAAACGACGTTTTTAAACTTTCATTCCTTTTACCTACGCTAGCCACAATAAAAAACCATAGCAAAATAATTTTATATACACAAACTAGATAATTCTCTGAGTTATACAATGATTAAAAATGTACACACAACTATGAAAGAAACATCAATAGCAACATTTTGTATTTTGAAAAAAAAAATGATATACTTAGCGTTTTATGGAAATGAAAATTCAAGAATTAAATAGAACTCTGTACGATGGTGGCTTTGTAAGTTAAAGTGCTCGTACAGCAATAGTAACGTTTGGCCTAGATAAGGTGGTTTTTTTTTCATGACTTTTGTAAATAATTTCCCATAAAAAAAGTTTTAATTCATTTGACACGACCTAATTTGAAAACAACATCCTATACACCCGACTGTCCTCATTAAAATATTCTATTTTAATTCATATTCACAGAATCTTGACAATAGGCTTTGCTATAGCGGACTCTTCTTAAATAAATTAAAAAATAAAACTATTATAATTGTCCTCTATTTCATCAGCTCAGAACGTGAAGATCGTAGGTTCCATTTCCACTCTGAGTAATGTATTATTATCATTTCCTCACTCTGGTAGCAAGAAAAAGCACGGCGATAAGTTCCACCAAACAAAACGCAATCTCTGGAAAAATAAGCATTTAGTGAGCGACGGAATGTTTTAACACTAGTTTTCCTGAACTCTTTTCAAAGCTAACATAAAACAAATATTTTGACCTGATAAAAATTCTAAATCCCATTCCAATCCAGAGCAAAGTACGTTCCACTTAGCCGCAGTCAACAAGAGCTCGTGTAAAATATGGCTGGAAAACGGAAACCGTTACGGCGTTAGAGATAATACGCTGTAAACATTAACATCGATATACTTGCCAAGTCCGCTTGCTGACGGTCTCGTGCGCATTATGGATGAGTTCCTTTGTTAGCTGGATACGAGCGAGTGTTTGTGTGTCATTGTAGAGTGAAGCGTGTGTGTGTTTAATGGTGGTTGCGAATTCTAATTTTTTAAGTTTTTTTTCATTTTTGCATTCACTGAGTTTAAAAATTTGAGTGAATTTAGTTATAATAGCTTCAAGACTCGACTTGTTGCCGGAATGAGGAAATTAATTCCCCCGATTGGTAATCGAATCCACATCTGTCGCCTTTACAAACAGTCGCCGTGCCGCTGCGCCAAAACGGTCTTATGAATTAAGTTTATTTTAAAATACAGCATGTTGCACATAGCTGTTTGTATTCTTCGGTTATCTTATAATTATTATTTGTGATTTTTATTAATATTAGGTACAACAAGTAGAAAAAAAATATATAAAATATTAGACTATATTAAATTTGTTATTATTATAAAACAAAACTTATCTTACAATATTCAAATCATCCATAGATTCACGAGAGCTCTCTCTACAATCATCCCATTAAAAAGATTCGGGTGCAAAAACGACCAAATTCTACAACGTGTTTGCCAACTTTCAAGATACTGGGCTAAAGTTTTTCAATTATCCACCTTAGAATTTCTTCTTTTCATTTGTTTGGTCCGAATATTTTCAGCTTATCCCCCGTTTGATACTTCTTATACTTGCCATTTATCATTCTCACTCATAATTAAAAGGATTTAATTTAATTTTCGGAATAATTAGACATAGTATTGAAAATATTGTACATTTTTTAAATTATTTTTTGATTAATAATATAGCCAAAATATAGAATAAAATATATCTAATAGAATTACTTCTCATTTCCAAATATTTTCTAGAATTTATAAAGAAAATTCTTTCTATAAAAAAATGCAGCATACCTACTACATTTTTGATTATACTCCCTCTATACACACTATATTGTTTTCTTTGACTTGATGAAGAGATTTTTAGTAAAATATAAGATCCAGATTCCAGTCATTTATAACAACACACACACTTTCAATATTAGCTTAATTCATTGAAATATTTAATAGTCGAGGCCAGTCGAGGGTTGTGGGTTCAACCCCATTCGAAGAAATGAAATATTTATTTAAATTTATTTAATTTAATTTCCACTTCTTCGCTTGTGTCGAGGCGAAACGCGGTGTTGAGTTCCGCCACACAACACGCAATGCCTCCAGAATTCAGTGGAAAGTGGGGATTGGAATGTCTTAACACTGGGTTCCCTCTGCCTATCCTGCTGTGTGCGGGATACAGCGTGAAGCTGATTTTTTTGATGGAATAAATAAAAAAAAAAAAAATACAAGAAGACATTTAACTGCAGCATAAACTTTTATATCTTCTTAATAATTTCATAAGCCGTAAATTTACGATTTAAATTAAAGTGTCAGTACATTGTAGGATAGAACATTTGCATAATTTGGAAACCCATCTCCGGAAAAAAGTGCAAAAAACACTCGAAATGTACATTGGAAGGTATGAAGAGTTTAATTAAGATGCAGAGCTCTTGCTAAAACGTGGGGCCGTGATTTATGAGCCGAACTGACGGACTTACCACAAAAATGATTTTTTTTTCTTTTTCCTGCGGCGCGGTTGCGTTCGAAGGCATTAAAAAATTTTTTTACGCTACTTTTGTTTGTTATTGCCTTTGTGTGTTGAACACGTTGAGATTTGCTAGATTTTTGGTGGTGGAGCTTCTGTTTTGATTCTAATCAAAACAGAAACATTTAATCAACAATATCCGTACCTACCTACCTACTATAGAAAAGTCAAGTTTTAGCTGATTCAATAAAATAATTACAATAGTGAAAACTGCACTCAAATCGGTTAAGCTGATTTCAGAATCAGCGTGGATAAATGCACAGACAAACAGACAAAATGTTTAAAAATCATTGTTTTTGGTTCTATTACGTTATTAAATTATTGTTTTCTAATATATCCCCCATTTACATACACCAACCGCAACCCATAACGATTTTATTATAAGTATAGATAAATAAAAAAAAACATAATATATTGAGATATAAAAACATATTAAAAAAAATCTTATAAAATATGCATAAATCACATCATCACAATTCTTTGCGCCTTTTCCATTAGTAAAGGCAACGTAACAAGCAACGTTGAACATGATTGATTAAAATGTAGACGCGTTCGCTAGTAAGACGTAGAGTATCCGATCCGATTTACGAGGAATTCTATTTTTAATACGTTTAAAATGTAATTTGAACTCAAAAGTTAAGGGGCGCAAGCGTGCAATTGTAAGCGCTACAAGTATTGGGTTCGATTCCTACTCGAGGAAATGGAATATTTAATGTTTTAATGTCCTCGCTTTGGTAAAGAGGAAAAGCGCGGTGTCTGTCGTAAGAGTCCCAGTTTCCCTCTGGATATCCAGCAGCAATATGTAGGATACAGGTTGAAGTAAAAAGAAAAGAGTATCAATATCAAAATTATCAATTGCTTATTAATATTTGAAAATAGAACACGCTTAAAATTTTCTTAACCTGGCGGATAAGGAATTTATTTAAACCATATTTAGCGTAAACCATGTCTAGGGCATTAGATTTTACCGTTTTATTACTTTACTATGCTATTAAATAAAATATAACTTACATGCAGTAAGTAACTGAGAGATAAGTTAATGATAAATCACTCTCCATTTCTATTTATTTTAGAGATATTGCGAACTGGCGATATAGCGTTCGATAACTTCACTGCACATAGAATCAATATATATATCAATATATATAGCTCTATTAATTCAGTTATTATTATAATGAATATGTCAGTTGAGGTCATTGTAGTTTAATTACGGAGATTCAGTTTGATTGAACAATCATATATCTATTGCCCATAATATTTTCTAGGGTACGCAGAGGGAACGTAGTGTTTAGACACTTCGCTCCCCACTTTCTGCTGAACATACTATTGTTTTTTAAGCGATACATTCTTTTTTGTCATATCGTAGTTCTCATATAATTATAACAATTTCAGAAGTAAACATATTTTTCAGAAATGTCACATTAAACTCCGCTGTTTAAATATTATAGGGAACACTCCGTTCCCCACTTTTCACTGAATTCTGAACGCACCCAGTTGAACGGCGGAACTTAACAACGCGCTTTGCCTCCACGTTAAAGCGAACAAATAGAAATATAAATTTAAATAAATATTTAATTTGTTGTCTATTGTATTGGAGGGTGCGAAGAAAACACTTTTGCTATGGTATGGTAAATATAGCAATATGTTAAATATTTTCTCGAGTGGGGATCGAACCCTTAACCAGTCACGTTTACAGGCACACTTTGTGGTCTCAATTATTATAAAGTAAATAATATTCAATGCCAAAGTATATTCTGTTGTATTTAAAATGTTATAATTTGAAAATACGCAAAATTATTTAAAAATAAAACAAAAATATATAGAAAGATAAAACAAAAATATAAACAAGGGTAGAAAATTGTATATCCTTTATAAGCAAATACGATAAGCGGCAATCGTTTAATCCCCTTAAAACGTAAATTAAACGTTCGCATTGACGACAGATAATTAATTCAATTATAGAAAATTATTTCTGTTTATACCTACAATACACCGCTGCCTACGCTTAAAATGTTTTATAAAACATGTTTTTTTAGCCTTACTCTACATCCAGCACGTAGTAAGTAACCAGCAGCAGAGGTAACCTGGGAACCTAGTATTAAGACATTTCTGTTCTCCACTCTCCGCTGAATTCCGATGCATAGTAAATTAATTAATAATTTATTTCGTCGAGTGGAAATCGAACCCACTACCATCGTGTTTACAATCATATATGCTTTTATAGATTTAATATTACAGAATTATAAGAAAGATAGACCAGCTGTGCTGCACAAGTGTGTGACTGTTAACGGGACTGGCTGAGAGCGGCGTTAAGTTCCGCTGCTCAACACGCAATGCCTCCAGAATTCGTTGATGAAATAGGGAATGAGATGTCTTACCTCTAGGTTCCCTCTGCTTACCCTTTTGTGTGCGGTATATAGCGTGAAGCTGATTTATAAGAAAGTATTTGTTTAAGAATAAAATAAGAAAAGTCGTATGAATTTTATTTTATTTCAACTGCTTATTGCTTAATAAATCAGGTTCAAAAAAAATAATCAATAAAATTTCTTCTAATACATTCTTATAAACCGCGTTGAGTCAATATTTTAATCTGTTAATAAAACGAGGAATTTGTATTAATTATATTTAAAACAACCATTACTCTCTTCTCTTTCATTCGTGAAACGTATTCAAAGTGAATTAATGATAGGTCAACAGAGGTATTGGTTATAAATGACATTTACATGCAGTTTTACTCGTAATTTCAGTTGTTCTCAATCAATTGTACCAGTTTAACAATTATTAGCTTGGAAATACTGTTACTGTTACTGTGTGTTCATTTTACTACTGAATATATCTCGACTCGTAATAAAATTGACGTTTTTATAACGTCTTTGAATGAAGAAAATGGTTTCGTATTCTAATATAATTCTAGGATTACGAGCATATTTATTTATTGAGGGCTTTTGGGGCAAGACTTGGTACAGGCACCAAGTGTGTACGCGACAGGTAGCGGATTCGATTTCCACTCGGAGAATTGATATATTAAATATTTTAATTTCCTTGCTCTAGTATTTCCTCCTGCATCCAGAATTCATCGGAAAACAGAGAACGGAGTCTATGTGCACTATATTCCCTCTACCCTGCGGGATACAGCGTGTAAATAAAACAAAAATAAAGTACTGTAGCTATATATTATGTAATATTCGTATTTGGCTAGCATCTGAACGTCAATCCGAGGGCGGGTTTCCTGCGACGCCGCGACGACGCCACTATAACGTATGATATACATTTATTTGGAAGACGCAAATTAATAGGGTGCCATTCGTGCCATTCTCATGGCACCATCATCACTTCGACTAATAACTACTAATATACTGTTTTTATTTATTCGTTTGTGTGATAGAAATAAATGGTTTTTGATATCTTTTGTAGATTTGTGATATTTTGGATAATTTGTCATATCTCTAATAGGCTATATACATGTAATATACATATATTTAACAACATAAATTTATTGATATTCGATCACTTTTCAATTATTTTATTAAGTTATATTTATAGTAAAACTTTAAAAATATTATATACTAGCGACCCTCTTGCGGCTTCGCTCGCTTTAACTACTGGATTATTCATATAATTCATGCAAAGCACTTAAGATAATGTGAAAATTAATTAAACCCTAATGCAACCCGCATTTTCGTAGTTTCAATAAGGATTTTCCAATTGTTTTACACAGCAAGGATTTTTTAGTAGGTACCGTAATTTTAAATCTGTGCTACTAATCTTTTCAAGTACTTATTAAAATATATTTAAATAAGGATTTTTAGATAGTTAAATGACTATTTTTAAACCGAAGAAATTATAAACTAAAGCCTACCTACTAATAACTACTACAAAAAATATGAAACCAAATATATAGCGCTGAAATAATACATTCAACTCCTATTATCCAATACTTGCAAACGCATTTAAATCTTCGTTGCTATAGAGGCAGGCGGGTTTTTTTTTCGAGCTTGTGGTTAATGCTGAAGAGGGTATTCTGTCCCTGGTGAAAAGCAAGCACTACGTGGCTGCCTGTGAGGAAAATTAAATAGAATGCATCGGCCGGGAATCGAACCCGAACCGCGTGGCAGGCGAGCATTCTACCACTGAACCACCGATGCGTGCAAAGCAGGCGGGCGCGGCGGACGCATTGCGAGTGGCGAGCCGTTTCGCAGCAAGGATTTTTTGATATTGTAACAACTTCTAAAGTACTTATTAAAATGAAAAACAGTAAAAGACAGTTTTGATCTACTTTAAATGGCCAACCTAAATAATATACTTATTTATATGCTGAGAGTAAGGGATAAGTGAAACTTGAGTAACATACAGCTGATGTGTCAACGGCGGGATGTGTCAACAATTAAATGCGTTTTTCTGTAAAACTATTCGCAATTTCGAAATAGTGTAAAAAGCAAATTTTATCTCCGTTTAACGTAGAAAATTAATAAAGTATTTTAAAGGATAAGGATTAATACCATTATGGAAAAATATGATTCACAATAAAAAATATATTGAAATTATTATTTTTAGATAGAAAAATGATCACTATACGTTATTCTTAAAAGATACGAATATGCTGTCGCGGACTTTTTTGTAGATCTTATTAAGAGAAACAATACTCCAGTACATTATTTTCATGTAGTACTTACCATTAAAGCAGCGCATGCGCGAAAGTGTCTCAACGGGTAGGACTTTATACACATTTATCGTATTTAAGTTAATTTACATAAGAATGTATAAAAAATAAACTATATATAAACTTTCTATGAAAAATACTCGATCTAATGGTGAAAACCGCATCAAAATCCGTCTGGTGGTTAAGAAGAAGAAGAGTTAAAAACAACAGACAGACACGGAAAGCGACTTTGTTTTATAAGATACTAGCGGCCCGCTCGCGGCTTCGCCTGCGTGAACTGCGTTATTATTAATTTCTGTCTCCATGACTACGTCGTAGTGACGTCTATGCAAAATTTGGGACTCCTAGCATTTGTAGTAACGTAGTTTCATACAAACTTTCGACCCCAAAAACAACCCCTTAGAAGTCGAATATTGCAAATTCCCGTCTTAGCGAGCACCTACGTCATTTAAGTAACTCCTATGCAAAATTTGAGATTCCTAGCATATGTAGTTTCTGAGATTTCGTGATGAGTGAGTGACCTTTCGATTTTATATATATAGATAGGATACTAATCTCGCTTTAGTTTAATATAAACTAGTCCTATAGAGCATCAAACTTTATGGACATAATTTTCCAATCATCATGTCAACATTGTAATATGCCGAGGTCACCGGAGTCAATTTTCCGGAAACGTAGCCGTACGGCTCTGGAGAATTGAAACATGCATAAGCCTAATATTTGTATTGTTTGTATTGAACATACGAATGTTTCGTGGATGACACAGAGTTCGGTCTTTTAAATTTTTGTTAACTATCTACATTGTGTATATACACAGACACAAAAAAGCATACGTTATCATATTTTTTTTACTAGAAGAAAGGAAGAAAGAACTTAGAGTTAAGACACTGTATTCTCTGTATTTAGAGACATTGCGAGTCGAATGTTACGTGGAATCTAACGCCGCGATGTACCTTATGAAACTGGGGAAATGAAAAAACCATACTCCATTTGAATCCCACTATGCTACGGCAGCATCTACAAACACCGTAAATTCTCTACAGCTTCAGCTTCACCCTGTATCCCACCTATAGCAGGATAGGCAGAGGGATCCTAGTGTTAAAACACTCCGTCCCACTCTGTCCAGGTATTGCGTATTGAGTGACGAACTCAACACCGCGTTTTGCCTCGTTACTAGAGCGAGGAAATGAAAATATCAACAAATAATAATTCATTCCCCCGACTCGGAATCGAACCCATACCCGTAGCACTTACAATCACGCCACACTTACGAAATTCTCTATAAAATTACTGTAATATGGTTACATAAATATATTCAAAAGACGCAATAGCAAAAGTAAAGGCCTGAAAACTTAACACCGACACAATAGTAAATTTTTATTTCCCCCATACTTATTCATTTCAAGCTCAGCCGGTTGAATAAGAACTTTTCTTTTTAACGTTTAAAAGTAGTATGAATACTTCATTCTCAATTGCACACAACGCAAGAGGTGTTGCGAAAATAAAATTCCACGTGGTTTCACGTAGAGAAAATAGTTTTGTACTCTCATTTTTTAGGACAAACTGACAAAAAAATAGTAGTAATTATGAATTACTATATTGTGTTACGGTACGGTACGGTTATGTTCATATTAAGTGAAATATCTCTCTGTCTCTCTTCTTTCTGTATATTGAGTTATCGGTCGGTGCTCTTTTTCTCCATATTGCTATTAAAATTAAAACTAAATATGTTTTGCAATTAATTTTTTTTTCATGATACACTTGAATCAATATTTTTTTGTAAATTTCCTAGTTTATTTGACAAATACCTAAGTGAGACATATTTGCATAAATAATGGTTTAGGTTAGCCTAAGGTTAGACTCTTTTTCAATTCATCCATTTCTGCTTAAGAGCGGTTCGCCGACAAACTAAGAGACAGATAATTAACAAATTTACTGAATAGTTTTTAGCTTTTATTGTCAATGTTAATACATTCTGACTCAATTATTCTTTTAAACCTTTCATGTGTTTGTCTGGCTGTCACCAGGCTGTATCTTATTGAAATTTTTACAGCTCATGTATTTATTTTATTTTTAACCTACCTAAAATGTTATTCCATACTCAGGAAAGAAAAAACTTTTTTTAAAAACGTATAAAACTTTGACCGTAACGGATTTTTTCTTGGACACTGTCTGTCTGTCTTTTACGCAATCAGGGCCAAACCGCTAATTTAATTGTGATAAAATACTCATATAGAGATACTCGGGGTCTCGGGTTGAACAAAGGATACGTTTTGTTTCTCATATTTGTAATATTTTCGATATATACAAATATATTAAAATACTTATTCATTTGAAATGCATGTTAATAACAACCGTCGCTATGCGACCGTTGCTAAGCAACGATTTGCAAAGTTTGTTGTTAGAAAACGCCACCCAAAATGAACTTGCTTAACGCATCTCTCTATTGAAAACTGAAAATAATTTCATAAATATATTTCATAAATATTCGTATAGTTCAAGCGGACGTAGCCGCGTTCGGGTCCACTAGTATAAAATATAGATTTCATATACTTGTAACAAATTTAACACATCAATTCTGCTATAAAGTTAGCGAGCGTTTGCTAAGCGTATAATTAATAAACTCACGTGGTTCAATATTAAGTGAACACTTTACACTTCGTTCACGGTATGGGTACAGTTCATTACCTTGACAATTAGGAAAATAATTTTAACCATTAATAACCATTTATTATATTAATCACACTTATTCATTTAATTCGTGATTATTTATGGAATCGAAAGCTAATACAAAAAATATATTTTATTTAAAAAATTATTTAAAATTTTATGCATTAAATTGATTATTTACAATTACATATGTATAATAGAAATAAAATAAACAAAAATTCTATATACATTTCCATCCCTTGTTTTTTGGAAAAACATATGTTATTAAAGAAGTTAATTATTATTTAAAACCTACAATAATTTTGTATAAACATAATAATATTTTAAATTTGTATTTCTTTGTTTCCTTTTATATATCCACTAGTGGGCCCGGACGCGGCTACGCCCGCGAAAATATAAGCCTAAATAATTAAAATAAGTTAAAAAATAATAATAAGTGGAGATTTATTATTAGAAAAAATATCTGATCAACCGAAATGAACAAACTAAAGAAGTAAAAGTAACTAAAGGAAATTCTTAATATTAGAAAAAGTACCTAAAGATTGCCGTGCGCGCGTACTAAATATTTTTTTATATTAAATAATTATTAATTTTTGCGAACAATATTAAACAAAATCCCAAATGATTAAAATTACGATATTTTAAGTGTATAACATCGGTATAGATAACCGAACCGAATTGTCATAAAATACTCATATAGAGATATTTGAGGGTCTCGGGATGAACATAGGATACTTTTTTTTTCTCATATTTGTAATATTTTCGATATATACCAATATATTAAAATAATTAATTTGACATGCAATTTATTCCGCCATGTTAATAACAATCGTCGCTACGCGTTGCTAAGCAACGATTTGCAAAGTTTGCTGTTTTAAGAAAACGTCACCCAAAGTGAGTTTGCTTAATGCATACATGGCGCGCGCCGATATAGATCTGAAATTAATAATTATTTAATATAGAAATATGTTTAGTACGCGCGCACGGCAAACTTTTGGTACTTTTTCTAATATTAAGAATTTCCTTTAGTTACTTTTACTTCTTCTGTTTGTTCATTTCGGTTACTCAGATATTTTTTCTAATAATAAATTTCCACTTATTATTAATTTTTTACTTTTTTTAATTATTTAGGCTTATATTTTCGCGGGCGTAGCCGTGTCCGGGCCCTCTAGTAAGTTATATAAATAGCTTAAGTTACTTTCATTTTTCTTGTATTAAAAAGAGCAAGAATGAGCACAGATTTAAAATATTTCTTTTTCACTATTAAATGCAATAAATTAATAATGAAACAAAACATTAGTTTCAACACTTGCCAATATCCATTTTGCCAATTTTCGTCGACTTCGGATTCAATCTACTTAGATTACTTAGTTGTAGCTAACAAATAGCTACTAAAATTTGATCTCCTAGAACTGCCTAGAGGCAATACAATTAAGCTTATATTTGCTCCAGTTATAGCAACCCAAGCAAGGTTTCCAAAACTTGGAATAGGGGTAATGCCTATATGAATTATTGTGAATAAGTTTTTTATATATTTTTTTAGCTTTAGACTGTATCACGCACATAGCAAGATAGGTGGAAGAAACCTTGAAACCTAGTGAGAACCCGTTAAGACACTTCCGTTTCCCACTCCCTGAATTCTGTAGGCATTGGGTGTTATGAGGAAATGAATGAGGAAAATCTTAAAAACATTTAATTTTCTCGAGTGAGAATCGAATCCACAACTTCCTGCGTTTAAAGTCGCAAGCTTGTGCCCTTGTGTTTCACGATTGGCATCTATTATAATAATAATAATTAATATTTTATAAAATATAACACAAAAATAGCACAAGAATAATTCAGGTAATAAGAGAAACACGGGTAAGTATAGACGTGTTGGTCTGTTGGTAGCATGTCTCCATCCCCCCCTCCCCGATAAATACATTATTATTAAGATAGAATTTACAGGAATTAAGTACTTTGATAATTCAATCTATATCTAAACAAGCTTTAAACAATTAATTCAATCTTATTTCTTTTTTATTTTAATTGAATTGAATTTAAGCCAATTAAAATACTGATAAAATGCAAACTAGAAATTCTTCACAATGCTTCGCACGATGTTTTTTCTTACATCAAACGTGACCTGAATAGCAATTTCTAATTTGAAATAAATTAGTCATCGAAATTTTTAATGCATAAATTAAATTTGCTTGAGTACGTAGTTTCAATATTTTTACATAAGGTACTTGTTATTCACGCTCTATCCCGCATGTAGCAGGGTAGGCAGAGGAAGCCTAGTGCTAAGATGCTTTACTCCTTACTTTCCGATCAAATCTGGAGGCATTGCGTGTTCAGTAGCGGATATCAACGCCGTACTCTCCAGAAGAAATGAAAATATAAAATATTTCACTTCCTTGATTGGGAATCGAACCCACAACCTGTCACGAACCTAAACTTGTGCCGTCGCGCACTCATATTTGCTCTGATATTATTTGTCTTCCATAATATATTTTATGACAATGTATATTTTTGCGCGAGTCTATCAGAGAGACTCTTACGCAGACAAAAAATTCAAAAATTTTTAGCTGCTGGTTTTAATTTTAATTATAATTAATATTCCCTTATATATAGTATTGACTGTTCTACCTTTTAATATTTTTTTTATTAGCTTCACGCTGCATCCCGCACACGGCAGGGTACGCAAAGGAAACGTTCAGTGAGAATTCCAGACTTAGTCAAAATTAATTTAATATTAAATAATTACAGATTTATAGATAGATATTAAAATTATTCTACATTTCATAAGAATATAAATGCAATGTTATTTTATAATTTAAAAATAAAGCTGCATATAAAAATGAGACTATTTAGAATAAAAAGTTAGTCATACAAGTTTCTTCCACATCTCATATTAACAACGTGATCATACTACCAAGATATTCGTATGGTGCTTGTAACACACTTGTTGATAATGAATGCGGTGGCCTTCATAGCTTTGCTATACAAAACTGTATGTTGCTTAGCTTATAATATGTAGGTAATGTTATTGTCATTTTCAGTTATATATATATTCATTTTTATTTTGCCTCAGATTTCTTTTTTAATATACTAAATTTAAATAAAAATTGTCATGACATAACTTGCTGGTGTTGAAATTCAATAAATATATTTGTTCAGACGAAGAAGCCTCACAATCGCTACTACATAAGAAGCCAAATTGTAGCGTCAGGCAAGATTGTACTGAATCCCGACAAGCAATAACCGTTTCTTTTTCTAATATAAAATCTATATATATAAAAGGACTTGTCCTCACTGACTGAGGTAAGACGCACGCACAGCCGTAACCGCTGGTTGTAGAAAAGTTAAATTTGGACAAAAGTTTACTTTCGTAATCTGGACATCCACTAAGAAGGGATTTTGAAAAATTTTAACCCTAAAGCGGTGAAATAGGGGTTCAAAGTTTGTATGGAAAAAAAATTAAATCGGCACCGATTTTTATAAAATTTGAAATTTAGATTTTTAAAAGTATTTAATTGAACACGTATTTCATCGTTTTCTAGAATTCTCCCCCTAAGGGTGCAAAAAAGGGGTTGAAAGTTTGTATAGGTTTTTTTAAATCGTCACCAATTTTTATAAAATTTGAAATTCAGACTCTTAAACGTATATAATTAAACACATGTTTCATGGTTTTCTAGATTTCATCCCCTAATAGTGCAAATAAGGGGTTGAAAGTTTGTATGGAAAAATCTTTAATTCGCCACCGATTTTTATAAAATTTGAAATTTAGACTCTTAAAAATATTTCATTGAACACATGTTTCAAGGTTTATTAGAATTCACCCCTAAATACGTAAGCGAAGCTGCGCGCGTCCGCTAGTCTAATATAAAATAATTTTGTAATGTATATCATTTCTTTTATGTAGGTGAGAGTAAAATTCTTGGAGTATATACAATCAGCTAGCTAGGTAAAACTCAAATTTACATTAACATTTTAAATATATATTTTTTTCAGCTTCACGCTGTATCCCGCACACAGCAGGGTAGATAGAGGGAACCTAGTGTTAAGACACTCCGTTCTTCACTTCCGCCGATTCTGGAAGCCACACCGCGATTTGCCTCGACACCAGAACGAAGACATGAATATATAAATTTAAATAAAATAATCATTTCCTCGAGTGGGGATCGAACCCACAACCAGTCACGTTTACAGTCACACTTTATGACCGTGCGGCACAACTGGCTAGAAATATCCATAAAATTATAAATGTTAAAATAATTCAGAATATACTTTTATTAAATTAGTGAATCAATTTTACATTTTTAGGGCGGGACAAGGGTCCAAGCCATCGGTGGCTAGGGCTCCAGAGAGAGGAACCTCCTCACAATATGCACCGTCTCAAGTAATACTGCCTTCTGTATCCGGTTCTTGATCCAACAGCTAAGCGATAGCCTCTTAAGGTGTTGGTCGAGGCTTTTCGCTATTAAACCGTTAACTGAAACCACTATCGGCACAATGATAGTCGCATTGACATCCCACATGGCGGTAATCTCATGGGCTAGGTCCAAATATTTAGATTGTTTTTCTTTTTCGGCCTTCACAAGATTGTCATCATGTGGGATAGTAACGTCAACAATCACTGCGCGGCGCGCCGCTCGGTCTACTAGTACTATATCAGGTCTATTGGCAACAATATACCTGTCAGTAATAATAGACCGATCCCAGTAGAGCAAAGCACAGCTATTTTCAAGAACAGACATGCGATTGTACCTGTAGTAAGGCACCTCCAATTCTACAAGTACTATATTGAAGAGCAAGTTGCTGGTGTATTATCTTGGCTACTTGATTGTGTCTATGCAAATACTCACCATTAGCAAGATGAGAACAACCAGAGACAATATGTCTGAGGGACTCCCCAGGTCGATGACACGCCCGGCAGATGTCGATAGTGCCATCTTTCATAATATATCTCTGGTAGTTCCGTGTCTTGATAACTTCGTCCATAATTGCACAGATAAAACCTTCAGTTTCTCCGTAAAGATCCCCGAACTGTAACCAAGATAATGATGAAGCAGTATCCACGTCCTGGCCCACTAGGGCTCTATGGAATCTACCATGCAGCTCCTTGCTCTTCCATACAGCCATGCGATCAGAAGTAGTTAAGTACTACAGGCCGACGCCAGTTCTCTTTGCCCAAGGAAAGAGGAGTAAGGCCTTTGTCAACTGTTACCACATCCTTGTGCATATCCACGTCAATCTTGAGAAAATATTCTCTAAGACTGCATACCTCGTGGTTATGGAGGTTCTTGACATCCAAAAAGCCACGACCTTCACACTTACGCGGGATATACAGTCTCATTACAGACGAACGCGGATGGTGCATTCGGTATGTCGTCAACAATTTACGTATTTGGTGATCTACGGAGTCTAACTCAGTCTGTGTCCATCTTACAATGCCAAAAGTATAGGCTAAAAGCGGCATAACCCAACCGTTAAAAGCACGCACCTTGTTGCCACCAGATAAAAGGCTGCCAAGCACTTTTTTTCAGGCGACTAAAGAAACGCTCCTTTCACCAATTGCTTTATGCTCCGCTCATCAATGCCCAATGCTTCAGACATTCCAAGATATTTATAAGTCTCACCTTCACCAAGAGTTCTGAAGGAAACAGAATCTGAAAAGCAAATATTATCAGATCTGATCACACTCCCCCGCACTACACGCATTCTAGCACATTTATCGACGCCAAATTCCATTCTTATATCACTACTAAAAGTTTGAGTTACCTTTAGTAGCCGCACAAGATCAGAACGTTTTGACGCAAATAATTTCAGATCATCCATGTACAGTGAGATATGACCTTACCCCCCCGGCGAAGACGAAAACCTAAACCTGAATCCTCTAACAAAGTGCTTAGAGGATTCAGAGCTAGGCAAAACCATAAAAGACTCAGATTGTCACCCTGAAATATACCCCTCTTTATCCTTATCGGTTCAGACGTTGCAGGAATATCACACTCCCGTAGATGACGAAGGACAGTGACCCATTGTCCCATACAAGCCTCCAAAAATGATCTCAAAGTCATATCAATCTTATATAACTCCAAGACCTTCAAGAGCCAAGTATGTGGCACTGAATCATATGCCTTCTTATAGTCTATCCAAGCAGTAGTGAGATTTTTCCTGTTCCGTCTTACCTGTTGGCTTATAGTTGTGTCAATGAGAAGAAGTTCCTTTGTACCACGGCCACCAGCCTTACATCCATTCTGAGTCGGTGCCAAAATTTTGTTACGAACAATATGTCCTGTGATAAATAATAAATAATAAAATAATTAATTATTATTTATGTTGTCGCTCCGTTCTTTCTGACTACCCCGCTAGAGATAAAGCGTAAAATTATGTATGTATGTATTTATTTTGTACATAACTAAATATAATATATAACAATATTATTATAGCCGTAATAAAATATCATTTTAGGTTACTGTACATCGTGAGTAGACGGTAAGCCATGGCCCATGAGTTTGGATTTATGGACTTATCAATCAAAAGTTTGCCCATTGTTTCTTCCAAGTTATAACTCGAATTACCGTACCGGACTATTATGGGAAATGAATTGAGAACTTCTAGTTTAGATCATCGTTATTATATTATATAAACAATATAAATTATCAGATATTGTTGTTTAGTGTAACTTAAGGAACATTGGAGAACGGTGAGTGTCTTAACACTACGTTCCTTCTGCCTACTCTGTTACGTGCGGGATACAGTGAGAAGCTGATTTTTTTTACTTAACTTAAGACTTTCTTTATTATAACTTATATGATATCATTTTTCTTGTTTCTTTTTACATTTCATACAGGACTAAATTTTATTTTTTAACTGACGTATGAACCGAAAAAAAAACTATAGAAGTAACTAAATGAAATTATCAATGTAACGTGAAATCTCCAACAAAAATTTAAAAAAATCAAAAAGTCACTGAGTAAGTCTGAAAATGTATTTCAGTTATAAGTTTTCAGTAAGCTTAGCACATATCTCAAAGCTTCCCTATAATATTGCTTATAATATCGGTAAAGCTTCCACATCTAAAGATCATAATATCAAACATAAGACAAACTTACAAAGAATTATTTATGATATAATTTTATTAATATCCAAAAAAAATGTATTAAAACCTAGTCTCGCCGTCAACATATTCAACGTCGGCTTGCCTTTTATATCTAAGCCGATACTCAAGACGCTTTTCGTGCCTACTTCTCATTTAATGCTTCCCTTGGGGAAGGAATCGAGTGAAAATTCGGAAGATTTTGTCGCTACACACTAATCTCCTAGATGACATTAAGTAAAAATAAATACTTCTATCGTTGACACTTTTAATTTAACAAATGGTATATTTTCAAATGTACTGTGTAAGTATTTTTTATATATTTTTTTTATTTTTCGTATCGGCTTCTTTTTTGTTGTCAAATATCTTAAGGTCTACGAAAACAAAATGACGAGTGAAGAATAATATGACTTTATATTAGTGTCTAGCGTTAGAAGTTGACGAATGAAGAGTTGAAGAAATGAGAAATGAAGTTATCCAACAGAGAACCAATGTTATCGCCATAGCCAAAAGGATTAGCAGGCTGAAGTGGCAATGGGCCGGTCACATTTCCCGCAGAACCGATGGCCGTGGGGTAAGCGCGTTCTAGAGTGGAGACCACGCCTCGGCAAGCGTAATGTAGGACGTCCTCCAATTAGATGGGGTGACGATATTCACAAAATGGCGGGTAACGGCTGGATGCGAAGAGTCAGCTCTTAGCTCGTTAGATCCAGCTCAGTTGCGTGCCATTGGAGAGGCCAATGTCCAGCAGTGGACGACGATAGGCTGATGATGATGATGATGATGATACAAGTCTTCACTTCCTACTAATGAAAGCTATGAATACTGTTTAAATTTACGAATAATACAGTATTAAATATGTACTCGATATCAATTTATTTTTTATTAATAACACATATTATATATTACATTGTAAATATTAGCATTACAGTTTTATCCCCAAACACCAGCAATATTGTCAAAGGCAAAATGACAATCCTTCAAACGACAAGAGCCTTCGTGTTTAACATGGTGCGCTATGCAATTGATCACGGTTGTTTCTGATGGATAGTGGTCGTACAACTATGTCACACCACCTTGCAATATGATAGAATGTTACTGGGATTCAGGTTCATTATGGAACTGCTAAGACGTTAACATATAAAATAAATTTTGGTATTATTTTATTAGATATTTTATAAAATATTATATAATCCAATTAAGTTTCCACATAAAAAGTTACAGAAAAATCATAATGAAGCATAAAAACATCATTCTCATTTTTTGAAAACATTCCTCTAGTCTCCTCATGGCGGCGTCGCATGTTAAAATACGGCGTTAGGTCCCGCCAACACTGTTCAATATTCGAAATTAACACAATATTTCTGTTCTTCAAATAGACAAATATATAAGAATGGTTAAGCCTATTAAAAATGTTCCTACAAAATCGAAAACGAAATAAAAAGTAATCAATTTGCGTTAACGAGGTTTATATGACGCAACGATGATATATTATATGTACATATATATGTAGGAGTTATTATCACGACAAACGAGTGAGCTTATATAATAATGTTTATACTGTTATCAGTTTTATATACATGGAACATTTTATGATATAGTAAAAAAATATAAACCTTATAATACTTAACTTTTTAGGGATTTCAGCTTTAGCAAGAGAAAGAGAGAGAGAGAGAGAATATAGTATCAAGATACTAGTTTCTTCGCTGCCAGTATTCAAGAAATGCGCGTTGGATGGCGGAAATCAGCACCGTGCTCTCTCTGTCTTTGCCACAGGCGGGACAATGAAAATAATTGATTGCACCAAATGGCAATAGCACCCACAATTCATATACTGATTTTCTTCCCCATGATGACTTCAACAATATTTTACCTAATAAATTTCAATTCACCTTTAAAAATCCTCTTCTCAGCATGAGAACAAAAGTACACAATCTGTATAATAAAAGATTATTTCGATCTTTTATACATTTAACTTTAAGTAAACATAATATATTCAATAACGTTAGCAAAAATATGATCTTTCAGATCTACTTTACATAAACCATTAAAGGCTTTATACATAATAATTTACTTTAGCGATACATTAAGAGGTCTAAATCTAGCTAATATATAAAGAGATGTTTATTATTTTATGATTTTCTCTTTGAAATGGGGAACGGAGTTTTCTCCCTTTGCCTAACCTGCTGTGAAGCCGATAAAAAAATGTTCTTCTTCAAGTTCACATTTCTTCTCATACATTACTGTAAGTAGAGTGTCCAGACATATTATTCTCTTCTTTTCAATCGATATTAGTGACATTTGTGTTGATTGGTGGAACTTCTAACGCTAGACACCTTAAAATTTTATGAAAAGATATAGATAGCTATATCTTAAATATAATGTAGATATAGCTTAAATATAACTTTTTTTAACATTTTGTTTCGAATAAAATGTATACACGTTCTTGTTTTTGTTTTCATCTATCTATATATATAAAATCGAAAGGTCTGTCACTCATCACGAAATCTCAGAAACTACATGTGCTAGGAATCTCAATTTTTTCATAGGAGTTACTTATAGGACGTATGCGCTCGCATTCGACATTCGCATATTCGACTTCTAAAAGGTTGTTTTTGGGCTCGAAAGTTTGTATGAAACTTCATTACTACAAATGCTAGGAGTCTCAAATTTTGCATAGACGTCACTAGGACGTAGTCATGGAGACAGAAATTAATAATAACATAGTTCACGCGGGTGAAACCGCCAGCGGGCCGCTAGTACTCTATATATTTAAATTTATAAAACATTTTTGTTGTCTATTAGACAAAATTTATGCAACCTTATACCATATATCGGAACGGGATGGGATTGTCATCCATTCACTGCTCAAGTTTAAAATTTGGATAAACACCGAAAAAAACTTCTTAAATATATAACAACAAAAATACATTCATAATAATTATAACACACAAATAACAAATTATTCATTTTATTAAAATTATATAAATTATATAAAATTATTTACAATTAATAACCTATCGTAACTTAGCTGTCAGAGCAAGGTGTAGTCTTTTTCATTAAGAAACAACATAAACGAATATACAGTAAGTACAGTGCCTCGTGACATTTGAAAACAGGCGTGGATTACGACTAAAGTAACCCAAGGCATTAGAGGCATCTGTCGTCGTGGACGTGAAAAATAAGGAAACTTCTTGACGACCCTCCCCCCCACTCCTTATTCACGTTACAATAAAATGTAAGGCGCACAATAAAAGTACAGATTTGTGGCTGTCAGCGAACTTCTTGTGTTTATTTTAATTCACAATTCTTTTTTATTATGTTGCTTAATGTCTTAGACTTGAAGAAGAATTGTTCATTTGGTGAATATATTTAATGTATTATTATTACTTTTTTATGATATAGGTGTTCGCAATCGAGGAAATGCTATATTTAATGTTCAATTCTTCGCTCTGGTGTTGAGGCAAAAGCACGCTCAGCACGGAAAGCCACTAGAATTCGGTGGAAAGTGGGGAGCGGAGTGCTTAAACACTAGGTTACCTCTGCGTATTCAGCTATATACAGCGTGAAGCTGATTTTTTTTATAAAACACTAGCAAAACACGAGACAAAATAAAAAAAATATTAATGTTCATAAACACATGGGTAAGACCATCTCATCTATTGCCCAAATAAAAATCAAAACAACCCAACAGTCCTGAAGCGTGGTGACGTGCTAAAAAGGTCTTTCTCGCAATATTTCATTGTTTCCCAATTACCTCAGGGTTCCACTTTATGTTTACTTTGTTGAGCCATTTCATGAAACACGGCCAAGTCCCACTGACATGTAGGGAAAAGATTTTGTTTAGGAATAAAATATCAACCTTTGTCCCAGCTGGATTGTTTATAATTAATTTTATATTATGTGGGCATAACATTTTGTGATGTAATTGAAAAACAAGGAAGTACTTTTTGGATGTAGCTTAGCAAGGAATATTCCACTTTAGTTTTTATTTTAGCAGAAATTTATGATTAGTTATAGTAAAAAAAAATCAGCTTCACGCCAACAGCAAAATAGGCAAAGGTAACCTAGTGTTGATACTCCGTTTCCCACTTTCAGCCGAATTCTAGAGATTTTGCTTGTTGAGTGGCAGAACTTAACACCGCGCTTTGCCTCGACAGCAGAGCGAAGAAATGGATATATAAACGTAAATAAATATTTCACTTCCTCGAGTGGGGATCGAATCCACAACCATCGCGTTACAGTCACATTCCTGTGCCGCTGCGCCACGAGAGCCTCAAGTTTAGTTATAGTGACATGTTAAATTATACATATTAATATTTTACTATGTCAATCCTACTAATATAATTAAAATTTTACAGCTTATATAAGCATTTTGTATAATTTGGCTACAATATACTTAACAAAAAGCTTAAGCGGGCGAAGCCGCGTTTGGGTTGCTAGTACATAATAATTTCCTATACTGATTAAAGTAAAAGTAAAGTATTTTTACTAAATTATTATTCATGCAGTTTCATAGAAGTTAATAGCAGTGTAACGACTTCGTTAATGTTTCAAAGCATTCTCAGATTTTTTCATAGTTTTTTCTAATAATATTCATACATAAATAAACACTAGAGTTTCAGTGAAATGAATATTTTTGTTATTTTCTTGATTTAAATTTTACTGCCATATCTTGCTCATTCTAATTTTTTACGTTTTAGGGAGTAAATATAAAGTATTGTTGAGAATTTACATTTTCACTAATCTTTTAGATTTCATTTATATTTTTATGAAAAATTATTTGTTGTTTGTTGAGATATGTCATGGGTTCGACTCCCACTCTAGTAAGTAAAATATTTGATATTTTTGTTTCTTTGCTCTCGTAATGCGGCGTTGAGTTCGGCCAATGCCTAAAAAATTTGGCGGAAAGTGGGTTAAGGAAGTGTCCTAATTGGTACGGAATTTCTTAACTTCGCTCTGGTTTGAAGGCAGTGCACGGCGTTGAGTTCTGCCACTCAACACCCAATGCCTCCAGAATACGACAGAAACTGAGGAACGGAGCGTCTTGACACTAGATTTCCTCTGCCTAACCTGCTGTGTGCGGGATAAAGCGTGAAGCTGATTTTTGTTTTTTTTTAATTTACTGGTGACTTTTACAAAAATGTGTTGAGTGTACAGAAGGTACGTATACAACTACTTAGTTCCCTTTAAAGTTTAAACTTTTAAAGCGTGGATTTTTTCTACTGCACTTTTAGTAAAATCTTCATGCAAATTCTTCTCTGAGCGTAAGCGATACATTGTATCGCGTATAGAAACTTTCATTTTACGTTAAAAAAGGCTGTCAGTCTGTCTACTGTGAAGTAGTGTAAACTATTTATAACGACACAAGAGTGGAAAGGAAAGATACAGAGAATTTTGCTTTACAAGTTATGTCAATAAGTTTTACTTTGAGAAATAAAATATTTGTAATATTTTTTTTTGTTTCACACTGTATCCCGCATATAGCAGGGTAAGCAGAGGGAACCTGGGAACCTAGTGTTAAGACAATTTAATTCCCATTAAGACACTTTCATTTTAATCGATATTTATTCATTCTGTATACATAAAACATCAGAAAATATTGAAAAAAAAAACAACAATTTTAAAAGAAAGCTATGATATTCTTTATAAAGTGCTATATTTAGGTAAACTCCATTATTTTTGCTTCAATTAACCAAAAGCCGAAACGCACCCGAAATGGGCTATTCATATTTTATTAGATTTACATACTTTATTATTTTATGTGAGGGAGGAAGTCATATTGTCTTATATTGGAATTTCTAACAATAAGACATCGATAATTTAATGTGGATAATATCAGACTATTTAGTTATAACCTTAATAATGAACATCTTAAGCCTAGAAAGGCCGAGATCTATTACCAGATATCAGAAAGGTATAAAAATTTGAAAGCTACAGGATTTGAACCCGCGCCTCTTGTAAACCGTCCAAGCGCTCTGACCACTAAGCCATACGTTCTCATCAAGCTATTGATATTGCTATACGCTTGTTACAATTTATTTATGATGTTAGCATATCTGTAGGGAGATCTGACATCCAAAGTATACAATATAATAATGTTCGGGTATAAAAGGAATTTTAAAGTTAATTTACGCTCAAATTAAAAAATATTATATATAAATAGTTTATAAAAAACTACCGCAACGACCCAATATATTTTTATATAATAGTAATACTCATAAAATTTCAAAATGTGAATAAAGACGAAAGAAAAACTTTGATGGAACCATAAAAATATTAAAAGTAAGTATTTTACTTCCGTTAACAACATAATGAAATAGAAGAAGCGACGTCGACGACGAGAATGAAGTAGGAGATTCAGATGCAACACTTTACAGCAATTTGCTAGCTTTCAAATTAAGCTTAATTTGCATTATCCGTTAAAAGTTATCTTTATATTTTCAACGTTATAGTTTTATATCACTTTTAAAATGGTAAAAATTAAATTTCGTTTATGAGACGGCTTGAAAAATAAATAATAAATAACGTATTTTTAGTTTAATGCCTAAGCACTATATCTACAAGGAATCGAACCTACAGCCATTATTTTTATAGTCAGACCATTGTACTGCCACAATTAAAATTATACAAAAAATATACATAATATGTTCTTCCGCTTCCTTCGCAAAAAAAGGTACCGTTTACTGAGCAATAGCCCGACGATGTTACTTCTAGGAAATAGCAGATGTAAACGTTTGTTATGGGAACAGAGTGAAAACCAAAATGCGGCTTTCAGAAATCACTGGGCCACACCCCACTAGTACTTATATTCCGTTTTCATTTCAAATATATGTATACCGTAGTGTATGTAGAGACCGTTTGGCTCTCCGTTCTCTCTGACTACCCCGCTAGGGATAGAACGTGAAGTTAAGTTAAGTTATATGTATATATAGACAGACAGGTTCATGGATGATATTGATTCCCGTAACGTATTAAAAAAAATTGTAAATCGAAAGGTTTTATAAAAATAAAAAAATATATATTAGGTTAAAAAGCATGTGATGCAGGTGTTAAGTGTTTGCTTTTTTTTACGACATACAGCTATCTGTTTAAGGAAAATGCATTATTTTCATTTTTCTCGCTTTAGTAACAAGACAAGGCGCGGTGTTTAGTTCCGCCACTTACAATCAATTTCTCAATGATTAAGGTGAACAGTGGGGGACGAAGTGTCTTAACACAAAGTTCCCTTTGCCTACTCTGCGATTTGCAGCGTAAATCTAAAACAATAGAGAAAAACATCAATAACGAGCGTTCCCATGGAAAGAGAACTCAGAACCATCTCATAGAACGAACGAAGAGACTGTTGCGGCGTTAAGTTCTGCCAACGCCCAACAAGCAACGAATCCAGAATTCGGCGGAAAATGGGGAACGTGTCTTAATGGAAATAGAGTGTTTTTAACACTAGGTTCCCAGGTTCCCTCTGCCTATCCTGCTATGCACGTAAAAGCGAAGTGAAACTGGAAAAAAAAAGAAAAAATAACACCTGTTGGACGTTTGATATAATTTGAAATTATTCTTATTAACCACCTGTTGAGTTGTTTTCATGAGAGCGCCGTTGAATTAATACATTATACTTATAAAAACGTTGCTTAGTTTTCCTACGACTTCGAGTCGTTTGACTAGTCTAATGCAACAGATATAATATTATTGTGATTGTATTTTATTAATATCTATATATATAAAATCGAAAGGTCACTCACTCATCACGAAATCTCAAAAACTATATGTGCTAGGAATCTCAATTTCAATTCAATTCAAATTTCAAAATTTCATTCTCAATTTTGCATAGGAGTTACTTATAGGACGTAGGTGCTCGCTAAGACGGGAATTTGCAATATTCGACTTCTAAGGGGTTGTTTTTGGGGTCGAAAGTTTGTATGAAACTTCAACGTTACAACAAATGCTAGGAGTCTCAAATTTTGCATAGACGTCACTAGGACGTAGTCAAGGAGACAGAAATTAATAATAACGTAGTTCACGCGGGTGAAACCGCAAGCGGGCCGCTAGTTTTAATATAATGATGAGGCTGGCTGAACTCAACGCCGCGCTTTACCTCGTTGTCAGAACTAGGTAATATATTTTTTTAATATTTCGTGAGTTTATTTAAACCGTCTCGTTTATAATCGCACGCTTAAGGAGGAGGGCCCTTAACCTGCTTAATTAATCGTCCTTATTAACACCTGTATAACATAATATTTTCTTCTGCAGGAGTCATATTCGATCAAAACACCGATGAAGTTCAAGAGGCGTTTAAGTTTGCCATGTCACAATTTTCAATGAGCATCAACAGAACGCGCCTGGATTTCCAGTTGTTCGTAGACGTGATCAACACTGCTGATGCTTTCAAGCTCTCAAGACTAAGTAAGTACATTTCTTTTCTAAAATTTTAAGATACATATGTTTAATATAATTTTATGTATAATTATAAGAGAAGTAACAATAACAATTCAATGAAAATTTTATTAAAAAGAAATATATAATTTATTTTAAAAAACTAAAGTAATTTACAGATATAAGTGACCTAACGTTAATATGTTTCAAATTTGAATATATTCCCTTTATGTTTAATTATATACATTAATAAGTAATAAAAGCACGGTTGTAATATGTGTACACTAACGGCCCCTACGCGGCTTCGCCAGCTTGAACTATACGAATACTTTTTCCTTTATCTGTGCTATATACGTTACATCGTACCAAATTTCAAGATTCTGTTCAACAAAAGTACCCTGTAGGTTTTGATTTCCTTGCGAGTTTAGAATTTTTGTGGCATAAACGTCTGTATCCTGTGATAGCGTTGGCTTGGAAAATTGATTTTTTCACAGCTCCAAGAGACAGTAGATCAGAGTATTTGATACTAAATTCAGCTTGATACCTCCACGCGTTTTTGAGAAAAAGTGTCTTGACAGATGGACGGACGAACAGATAACGAAGTGATCCTATAAACCCTAAACCCTAAAAATTTTTCACAAATAAATTTTCGTAAATTTCGGAATAAACATATTGATTATATGTTGCTCTACACTTCCCTGTATCTTTCAATGAAAGACACATAGAAATTAAAAGATTTTTATTATAGATTATGTTTTATTATCGTGTAAGACTACACATACGTGACAAAAATGGGTTATATTGAAACCACAGATAGACATTTCAATTTAATTTATATGTATATTTAGATGACATCGACGTGACGAGAACAGAGATGTTATTAGGTAAAAAAAATTGCGGCAACAATATTTCAAGATTGAAGTTGATAACAAAACAAAAAAAATATCAATTTGGCTGGTCTAAAAATTGTTTTCTAAACAGTTTTCCACTTGAAAATGTATGACAACATCACGAACAATGCTTGGAAGTGGGTACAGTTTTTAAAATACGCCTTAGGTACAATACTGTACTATACGCTGAGAACAAAGGACGGAAAATCAACAGCTCGCGATTATTTGCGCAGATAAAGAATATAGCACACGTATTTACTCTACGCTTCAATGTGAATTTAAGAATAGCGTTCTGTGAATGTAAGATGTTATTTATGATTTTTAATTCTTAAATGTAATTGTTTATGTTTAATAGATATTGTGAAATAGATAGACAAATAGATAGAGTGATATGTGCTTAAATCGCTTATTTCTTACCGTAGTATTAAGATATATTCTATACTACTGGGTAGCAAAATAAAAATATAATATTTGATTAACAAGATTTTAAGGACATTATAACGAAATACCGTAACTAATAAAAGTGTCCAGTAAATCGTCTAGATACATCCCGGTCTTTTCAAGAGCAAAGCCAAATGTTTCGTAGAAGTTTGGACATTGGGGTCAACCGACAGCTGTCGTTTAGACTAAACAAAAGATCGTATCTTATAAAGGGATCTGTGCTAAAACTTATTGTACAACATTTGGTGGTAATGCGATTTTCAAAGTAAAATTTAATTGCGTTTATTAAATAATTTATTACTTAACTTCAAAATTCGTCATGATACAAAAACCTTTTAGCTATTTTTTAGCTTTACCAGCTACGTGCGGGATACAATATCTGGGTAGGCAGAAGTAATCTGGGAATGTAGAGTTAAGGCACTCCGTTCCCATTTACCACACTTTTCCCTGAATTCTGGAAGCATTCATGGAGCTTTCCCTCGTTATCAGAGCGAGGAACTAAAAATATTAAATAATAATGACCCTTTCACGGTTTCGCCCGCTAGAACACTACAATTATATGTTTACTAATCTGAATTACTTTCGTGTTCTTCGTTATTAATTAAAATATGATATCTATACATTGAAAACTAAAGTTTCAGCCAAGTCAATAATAAAATGATTTTATAGCAACTTTGTCGAACCAAATAATTTATATTGATATACATTTTTTATTTATGCGCCTATTAAAATAAAAGAAACAGTAAATGTTTGTTTTAATACAATAGTGAAAACTACATTCATATCAGTTAAGCCAATTCTGAAATTAGCGTGAACAAATTCTGAGACCGACAAACAGACAAAAAATTATAGAAATCATTGTTTTAGGTTCTATTACCTGCATAATTACTCCTAATAGTTGTTTTTCTCATATATCTTACATGTATCTACAGATAGATATTCATTTAGTTCTTTTTCTCAAGAGACCTTATTAAACTTTATAAAGGATAGGTAAAGCATCAAAAAATAAATAATTTTAAAATTATAGCTCCCTATCGATACGAATTCACGAACACCGATGACAAACAACTACTAAACTGCTTAGCCAATTTGTAGTTTTAAAAGTGTAGTACAAATGAAACATTAATTTCCCTGCAATTGATAGTGTTGATCCATTTATTTATTATACTTAGCTTAATAATAAACCCGAACGTGATTTATAACGAACTTTGTGTACAAAACTCGATTAAAGGCTATTTTAACGCAATTTATGTCAAAAACTTTAAATTATAGCACTAAATTTTGTTTTCGCCCGTCTACTTTGAAGTGGAGAAAAGTAATTGATTTTATAATATATAAAAAAAGTAGTCGTTTTTTAAATTAAAAAAATAACATATTTTTTTTGTCTTAATCTGTAAAAAAAATTAAATACATTGCGGGATACTGCGTTAAGTTTTAAGTTACATTATTTATATGGATGATTCAAAATAAAATTTTAATATTTCACACCTTGCCTACATACATATCTCTTTAATTTTGTTTATAGTTCTAAATAAATATATATGTGGCTCTCCTCCTAGGGGTCGTTATGTTTTATACGTAACTTTCTTTCATTATAACTCACAGTGTTTATGAGCCCGTCGCGTCGTGGCGTGCGACTGTAAACGCTATGTCTCAAAAATTTGGACAAAAAAAGAGCAACAGAGTGTCGTATCACTAGGTTTTCTTCGTCTTTTTTTTTATGCGAGAAGAAGCGTAAATCTGCTATAAAAAATTTCATTACAATGTACCCAAATATGATGATTTTTTCATTTTTAATGATTTGTGTTATTATATTAGACTTATATAAATGACTTCTTAAAAATTGTAGAATTTTTTAACAAAAAATAATAAATGCTTGTAAATCGTAAACAATAGAAAAATAATATAATGCTCTGTGTATTATTTCGAGTTAGGAACAATGTTTATCATATTTCATCTAAATTCGTTCAGTCTTTTCCACATCAACGAGAATCAAGCGCTAATACGAATTCTCATATGAATAATATTATTAAACTGGCTCAGTGTGGTGATTTAAATTTATATTTAATGTTTTTTTTTAAATATATATAAATATTTTTCTAAATCTACTGTAAAGTTAATAAAATCGATTCAATTATACTAATCTTTACTTTTCATTCTTTATAAAATTGATATATTCTATGATTTTTTCAAGGGCAGTGTAGGCGTCACTACCATAAAGTTTGACTGTAAAATCGACTGGTTGTGAGTTCGATTTCCACTCAAGGATGTGAAATATTTATTTAAATTTATATTTTCATTTCTTCGCTCTGGGCAAAACACGGCGTTAATTTGTGGTGCGGCGGAAACTGGGGAATGGAGTGTCTTAACTTTTTGAAAAATACAAGGCAAACGAGCGTACGTGTCACCTGATGGTGAAGTAATCACCGCCACCCATGACCCCGCGTAAGCGCTTTTTAAAGGTACCCAGGTCGTGTCGACCTGGAAATACCGCCGCAAGTAAGCCATTCCACAGTTACAGTCACCGTTCTCGTCAATCATCTCACTCTACTGATGACCTCCAGTTTCTTTGAAGCGAACTTGGCCTTGCTTTCCAAATGATAGCAATACTGGCAGTCACTCGAAACGCTAAGGCTTAATGTTTTGGAAGACTGGCGACACGACAAATAGGTTTTTGTAGTATTTAACGCCCAAACTTGTGTTCTTTGGGATTGAATTGAACCAAGTTCCTTTCTTTCCTTGAGGAAACATTCCCGAGGGATGTCTCAACTGATTATTTTGGCACTAGACGACGTTTTCCCAAGAAAAGTTTGCGCGGCCACAGTAAACAGCGTCCACTATACTATCATCTGCATATTAATGAATGCTAGAGTCCCCTAACATGTCATTGATATATAAAAGGAACAGCGTATGCAACAGCACGCAGCCTTGGGGAATGCCAGTGTTCACGGGCATATGCTCAGAGCTAAACCCGTCGATAGCGCCCTTAGCCCTTAATGCTGCGCCCAGTAAGAAGCTGACGATCCACTTGCATAAATTTTCGGGTAGCCCGGAGGATGGAAGTTTTGTAAGGAGCACTCCATGCCGCACTCGATTGAAGGCCTTCGCCATGTCCAGAGTAACTGCCAGCCCCTCTCCCTTGCTTTCGATAGCCGCAGCCCAGCGGTAGGTTAAACTTAACACTAGGTTCTCTCTGCCTACCTTGATGGCGATGGCGTGAATATGAATTGATTAGATTTTTTAACAAACAAGACATACACAAAAACAAATGTATTATTCCCTGTAGGTATTTGAATCTATAACCATCCTTTTCTAATAGATAAATCTACAAATAGACAGAAAAAAAGCACACAAACAAAATTACATCAAAAACTAAGCAGGTCCAATCAAAATTCTTCTAGAAGAAGGTGATTTCTAATACGTAATATTAATATAATCCCGGTGTCGGATAACCACATAGTTGGGGAGGGGGGGACTGTGCAACGCAAAGAATTTCACAATAACGACGTCAAAGGCGGCATTCCAATAACCATAATTCATCTGGCATCTTTAGCAAATTGCTCTAATTAATCACATGCAATAAATAATGCGGGATGCCTCAGGTTTAGTGTGTTCATAAATATATGTACATGTACAATTTATACATAGATATACTGTAGTTTAGAAGCATTAAGTGCCTTATGGCTGGTCATACTACCTACTAATTTTATCTCCTTAGCTTTTTAATGTGGAAACAAAGCGTGACGTTGAGTTACGCCACTTAACACGCCTCTAGAATTCGGCGGATGTAGAGAACGAAACTTAACACTAGGTTCCCTCTGCCTATTCTAATGTGTGCGGAAAAAAAGGTTCGTATTTCGTTTAGAAATTGACTATTTGAATATGATCTTATTTTTTACAGTGTCCATAAATATTTAAGTATGTTTAATCTTCCGTTTGTTAAATTTGTATTGTAGTATATTGAGATGTGAATTTTAAACAATAATAAAATTTCAAATTAATGAGTACATCACATTTTCCTGTTCAAATATAGTAAGTCATTGTTTAATATAATAATTATACTTCATTGATTGTTATAAGTAATGATAATTAAACAATGTTAGATACAAAATGTATGTAAAAGGGTATGTTATTGTCCAGGTTGGAGTCAAATGTGATAAGTTATAAGCATACATTTTCGGGTAACCCGGAAGATGGGGCACCCCATACCACACTCGATCGAAGGTCTTCACCATGTCCAGACTAACCGCCAGCCTAGGTTCTTTCTGCCTACCTAGATGGCGATGATGTGAATCTGATTTGATTTAATTTATTAACAAACAGAGCATACACAAAACCAAATTATATTATTCCCTGTATGTTCAATAACATATATATACTATCACCACTTAACAACTTAACTCTCTTATCTGGATGGAAAGTGGAAAACGGAGTGTCTTAACGTGTGTCTCAAGTTACATAAACTTATTTGAAGATAAATAAAATTTTAAAAAAAGTTATAAATGTATTTATAAAAAACAAATCATTTATTTTAATTCACTTAAAAACTTATTTGATAAGGGTTGGATTCCTGAGGAATTTATGGGTAAGGTTGTAAGTAAATGTGATTGTGCCCTGTTGGACCCATGATACGGATCCACGGACCCACTATCTAAGTATGCCGCAGGCGTCCACCCATTGTCCCGTACCATCCAATATCTTTAACAGAACATACAAATCGATACTAATAATAAAATCCCGGACATAGGCCGCTTTGTAAAGACATTCCAATTATTTGCAACTCTTTGTAAACATTTCGGATAACAACAAATTTAAAAAGAATTTCGATTTTGGGTGATACAATTGTGATTTTTATGTAAGTTGAATTTTTTTGCTGCTTCGTGGGAAGTTTTTAGCCATGTTGGCTATAAAACCGGTTAAAGACTAAGTTTTTGAAATTCTATTAGATAAAACCTGTAAAAAATAAAAAAATGCACTTGACCGATTTTTTTCTTATACTATATTTAGTGTAAGTTAGTTTAGTGTAAGTTTTTTTTCTGCTATATTGTCTTATTAATCGGTTTTTGGAAAAATAGAATAAATGAGAAATACATGATAATTATTTTCATTCATACATGTACAAATCTATTAAATCTATTTAACTAAACCACTGTGCTTCACACTGGCAAACTTCAGAGATTAACAAATACATAGAACTCGTCGCTTGGGACAAACTATTTTTTAGTATATCCATAACTATTTATTTAATATTTAAAATAAGGATCTATCCAATCGAAATGGCATTTGATATTTTTACACTAGTATAAGAGTGTACAGAATTCAATTTATTCGAATTAAGTTTATATTTCGTGGCAATACTTCTAATTTGAATTCAAGACCTCAGTCCGTTTCTTATTCGCAAGTCACGGTGGGCTGATTAAAACACTTTTGAACGGTGAACAAATTCTCCTCCTCTTCGCTCGTTTCGAGCACCTTTCACGTCGGGACCAATGTAGAATTCACGATGTCTATTTTCCGGGCCCATTAGATGATAGCCAATATTTTTCTCCATTTTATATTTTGTTTGATGGCTTTCGGAGCGCTTCTCTCTTGATAGACTGAGTATTTAGTTTTGTATGATTTAATTTATCAAATAATTTTAAGCCCAGTGGTGCAGAGGCACAAGCGTTCGACTGTAAACTTCACAGGTAGTGGGTTCGATTCACACTAGGGGATTCGACGACTCACCGAACGTTACCAAAATTGGTAACAGAAGTGTCTTAATGGTAACAAAATATCTTATCACTAGGTTCTCAGATTCCCTCTGCCTAAACTTGCTATAATGCAGCGTGAAGCAAAATAAAAATAATATTTTTCAATTAACATATTAACAATTAAAAGGTTTTAAAATATTACTATACTTGTACATATATTCAATAGATAAGTGAAGAATGTTTTGCGGATATTTTTTTTGTCATATTTAACTAAACGCAGAAATTGTGGTTTCACATTGCAATATCCGCTCGAACAAAGCTATTTTGCTCTATTTGACAATTTTATTTCAACAAAGACGAAATCGACGCCAGCAAGAAATTGAAAAACGGAATACTTTATCAATAGATAGATGTAACTCGAAAAATATGGGAGCTTCGCAAAGAGTCAAAGGAAATACCTTTAGGTCTATGTACATAGGTGTTATATATGTTTACAATATATGCCCATTTATTCTTCATTTTATTCTATTTGCCTTAAAATATATATAAGTCTTATACACTTAGGTATTCCCAGTTTCAGCTGGCTAACGTGATATGTCTCACAACTTTTTAAAAGACATAGTAGCTGCTTCATGTTATTTTCTTCACTGTTGGGCATGAAATGAATTTATATTCAAGATTTTTACTTGAATTTCTTATTTAGTATGTAGGAGCAATGTACGATATTTTGTTTGTAAAGTATTCTTGACTTCTAGAAATAAAATAATGGACACAAATTCTCAAAAACATTAGAAAATTGAGTATTCATATAACATATAATATGAATATTATCAAAACGCTATCTTCTTCTATCTATATATATATATATATATCTATATATATATAAAATCGAAAGGTCACTCACTCATCACGAAATCTCATAAACTACATGTGCTAGGAATCTCAAATTTTGCTCCTATATTACTTATAGGACGTAGGTGCTCGCTAAGACGGGAATTTGCAATATTCGACTTCTAAGGGGTTGTTTTTGGGGTTGAAAGTTTGTATGAAACTTCGTTACTACAAATGCTAGGAGTCTCAAATTTTGCATAGACGTCACTTGGACGTAGCCATGGAGACAGAAATTAATAATAACATAGTTCACGCGGGTGAAACCGCGAGCGGGCCGCTAGTATATATATAAAATCGAAAGGTCACTCACTCATCACGAAATCTCAGAAACTACATGTGCTAGGAATCTAAAATTTTGCATAGGAGTTATTTATAGGACGTAGGTGCTCGCTAAGACGGGAATTTGTAATATTCGACTTCTAAGGGGTTGTTTTGGGGGTTGAAAGTTTATATGAAACTTCGTTACTAATGACATTTGTCTTTGTCATTCGTTACTAAATGCTAGGAGTCTTAAATTTTGCATAGACGTCACTAGGACGTAGTCATGGAGACAGAAATTAATAGTAACATAGTTCACGCGGGTGTAACCGTGAGCAGGCCGCTAGTATTATATATTCATCTATTTCCTTCTTTTAGCTGTAAATTACGAATAAGTACGAGTTTGTAAATTTAATTGCTAATTTATTATATCGAAGTAAATATATTATATACATAAGTAGGTGTATTCTAAAAGTAAAGAAGCCAAACACGATTGGTTGTGGGTTTGATCCCCACTCGGGGAAATAAAATATTTAATTAAATTTATATTTTCATTTCTTAGCTCTGGTGTCGAGTGCTCAATACACAATGATTCCAGAGTTCGACGGAGAAATGAGGAGCGGAGTGTCTTAACACTAGGTTCCCTCTGCATATAGTGCAATACAATCCAAAGTTTTTTAATATTAATTAAATTTGATGTAAATAGAAATAGACATTACAATCTTAAAAGCTCAATTAGTTCTTCGATTATTTTTCTTTCAATATATGCTAGTCAATCGTAACGGATTCGATGGATTTACATTAGCGTTAAGTAATGTGTTCGTAACAGAGATTATAGTTGGACGTATGGATTTACAGGATTAACTAGAATCGATTATCATAAATGTATTATATATATCACTAGAAATTTTAGAATTGAATCGTTTTTTTCTATTAAAATTCTTGTTAATAGTATATATATAATTGTATAATATTAGTACAATATAATCAAGTTAAATGGAAAAAAAATGTAAAAATCTATTTTTACGATTTTTATCCACGTCTTGAGCTTCTCGCATCCAAAATCCATCCATCTCGCAAATAATCTATACTAATAATAAAATCGTAACTGATCGGTGTCTATATATTATGGAAGATATATGAAACGAATGTAATTGGGGGACATTTAACAATGTAATAGAACACAAAACAATGATTTTCAAAATCTAGGACAATCTAGTGTCAAGAAACTCCGTATTCTACTTTCCGCATCAACTATCCTAACCTAATCTTACTTAAACGAGAAAATATATATTATCCATTTTGAGTGATAATAGAACCTATCACTATCGATTTTCATTCAGACACTGCTTATCTAAAATGCAACTACGGCATCATTGAAAAAGCTACAAAGCATAAAAAGCTCTACAAATATATTGGTATTTATTCTCTTTTCATATCTATTTCAATAGTCAATATGAAGTTTATTTAAATTCTAAATTAAAATGAACGAATCGCTGAGCAAACAGATAAAACTAATAGTTGTACAATAAAGCGGACAAATGTCCATATATATATTTATGATATAGGCGATTGTTTTTGGGTTATTGATGTCTGGATATGTGACCTTGGAATTGTCCAGACGACCTTAGGGAGATGAAAACTTGCCCTATACATATTTATGAGGATTTTAATATTTATTACAAAATATTTTTTACTGCTGTCAAAATTATATTTTGTATCTCATCTATTTTTTTCTGTCATAAATTGACAGAATTAAATTAAGGAACAATACAAAAGGGATTTGGAAATCTAACACTGCTTTTGCTAATACTAAAAGTTTGGTGGCATAACTAGTAAGTTTTAAGTTTGATGATATCGATAACGGTTCTGGGTTCAATCCCTTCAATTCGAAAAAAACGTGACTTTAAATGAAATAAAAATTACTTCGGTTCTTCTATCTGGTAGGTAAGTCTTGGGGTCCGTGAAGGAGTGGATATGCTCCATCTTATCTAAAAAAAGCCACATGCAGATCTGTCCTTTTCCCCTTTTTCCCTCTATCAAACATCTGAGGGTAAAAATGGCATTCACAGTGGCCGATCCTGGCTGAAGTCCAAATTGAAACTCCCGATGGAGCCTGAGCTTCATGATGTGACAGAATTGACGGAATCTTGATGAGAATTGCGCCATAAATATCACAATTAGAACACTGTACTTAACAATAAAATTATGCCGCCACAGACGTGGAACCGTATCAATGTTCTAGATATAATTTAAAAGGTAAAAATAAGCACACTAAGAGAGCCCAATATTTTTCACGCCTCGATCAAAATATTGTCAGGTTCCACGACATTCCTGTTCTTCATGCATCGAAAGTAATACTTCAACGGTTATTGGATTAGGTATCGGGGCAGTAAGCCAAATCAATAAAATAAATTATATTTATTTCCTTGATGACAACGACAAAGTGCGGCGTTGATTTAAGCCACTCAACACGACAGTGAGTTCTCTCTGCCTATCCTACTATTGCAGGATGAAACTAAAATAGAAAATTACAAAATCCACTAAACAAAAGTACATGCCCGTCAAAATGTTACCTGGACCAAAGAATAGCTTTTCTTTTCTAGAGTTAATGGTTCAGCAAATGTGTGTAATTGATTACAAACTATACGGAGACTAAAGCTTATTTTATTTTGCACTAGGACGCTTTGGTTTCTCTCGACTAAAAATACAATACTTCTATATAATTCGTTAACAAATAGCTTAAGTTTATTTATAAAAATAGTTTTCTAATATTCACCATTAAAAAAAATGTTTTAAATTATTATTTTTTTTAATACAATACACATTCACAGCTGAAACTTGAAACTGAGGAATAGAGAGTCATAACACCAGGTTACCTCTGACTAACCTGCTATATGCAGGAAAGCGTGAAATTGATTTAATTTTTATATTTAAAGAAATCCCTCTCTAAATTGATGGGCCTGTCGGACAGACCGACAGGTGTATAAAATCTATTCACATAAAGTTATTATTTCTTCTTTATTTTTTTTAGTTATGAGGCCGTCATGGCGCAGCGGCACAAGGGTGTGACTGTAATGCGACGGTTGTGGGTTCGATCCCCACTCGAGGAAGTGAAATATTTATTTACGTTTATATTTCCATTTCTTCGCTCTGGTGTTGAGGCAAAGCGTGGCGTTGGGTTCTGCCACTCAACACGCATTCCCCCAGAATTATGCAGAAAGTGGGGGACGGGGTGTCTAAACACTAGGTCCCTCTGCCTACCCTCCTGTGTGCGCGGTACAGTGTGAAGGTGATTTATTTATTTATTTTTCAAAAGTTATTTTAAAAATATCTATTAAAAGTATCAATCTCTAGAAATAAAAAAAAATACTTATTTATTTGGGCTAATTATCCATAAAATGCTAAGTATTTCTTTCTATATTCTTTACATCTATTCCCTATACAGAATTACTTACACTTTAAAATAAACCGACTAATACATACAACCTTTAAATTTTCTGAACTATTTTTTACGGGTTTTCATTGTTTAACACATTTTTTAGGTTGCTACCCCCTCAGTCATATATGTTCAATAGAAATGCCACGCTTTAATTCTCCTCCGAATATCCCTGTATATTTCCAATACGTTTTTCACTGACTTCCCTCAAATGGTTCAACTAAATCTAAAACCAACGAAAGCTTGGTGAAAAAATCTGACCGGACATTTTAAAAGCCGTGTTTCTCACCGAGTTTACTCATATGATCTAAAATGTATTTTATTTGTATTAGGCACAAATTGTAATTTCAAATCGAGAAAAAAAAATAATGCGAGTACTTTCTTGGTTGGTTAAATGGTTTTTTATTTTTTTTTAAAGTAATATGTTGCCGTCGTGGTTCAGCGCCACAAGGGTGTGACTGTAACGTGGCGACATTGTGTGTTGATCAGCGGAACTGAACGCCGCGCTTCACCTCGACACCAGAGTGAAAATTTTAAAATATTAAATATTTCAATTTCTCAAATGGGAATCGAATTCACAACCTGTCGCATTTACAATAACATGCTAGTGACTGGCTTCAATGGACTGAAATCGTTTTTTAATCACGTTATTATCATACCATAGCAATGTTATAAACAATAAAAAGCTTATATTGTTTCTAGGCTGCTAAAGGTAAAATTAAAAGGAAAATTAAAGGCGCTCTAACAGAACGCCGTATTACAAATTCCAAGGGCATTTCATGTATAAAAGTTACTTTCGGCCTGCTCTCTAGGGAAGCCGCTGAATTAGATTCGTATCACATTTAGATAAGAAATATATAAAAGATATATTTTCTAAAATAAATATATATATATATTTTATGTTAAACAAATAAAAAGGGTGTAAAAGTACGATGGCTTCGTTTCGTCATGGCGCGGGGCACAAAAGTAAAAAGGGCTGTAAAAGTGACTGGTTATGAATTTGATCCCCACTCGAGGAAACTTATGGCGTTGAGTTCGACCACTCAACACGGAATGCCTCCAGAATTCCATGGAAATTGGGAACGAAGTGTTTTAGCACTAAGTTCCCTACCTACTCTGCTGTGCGCCGGATTTAGCGTGAACTCTCTTCTCTATTGCTCGTAGTTTCTATTATGCTGAACTCAATACAACCTTAAAGTAAAGATATATGGATCATAAAAAAACGTAATAGAGATATACATATATGATATATACAAGTGGCGAACATGTAGTAAAAAGTGAGCAATAGTGTCAGCATAAGTAAAAGCAAAAGTATGACCGAAAGTAACTTTACGAGAAAAGAGTTCATGAATATTAAAACAATATAACACGTACGTACCTACTTGTACCGAAATATAGAACGAGGTTACTTTCGTTTTACTTGCGTTTCATTCAGAATTTTATGTATATTTACTTACTAGTGGACCCGGACGCGGCTACGCCTGCTTAAACTATTAGAATATTTATTAAATATGTTATTTTCAGTTTTCAATAGAATTAGTAAGAAAATATAAGCATAAATAAGCAAAAAGAATAATAAGTAGAAACATATTATTAGAAAAAATATCTGAGAAATTGAAAACCAACTTAAGAAGTAAAAGTAACTAAAGGATATTCTTAATATTAGAAAAAGTACCTACAACCCGTACCTAAAAACTACCTAAAAGGATAATTTTTGCCAGCAATATCAAATAAAATAAGAAGAGAACCAAAGTGTATTTTAAATTAATTATAAACAGCAAATAAAGTTCGAAAATGTATGAAAATTTATAAAACCATCAACGTTATCTGCCCGTTCGCGTCGGTCGTACTCATACTATGCCGCCCGAAGGCTAGGTCATTGCGAATCAGTGATTAATTTTTTATTAGAATTAATTATTTATTAGAATGTTATACAGTAAACTATAATTTCAATATAGGTAAAATGCTAAAAGTGACTATCATATATATTTCATAAGGACGAATATCAAAATGTCGCGATATCGGTCGCGTAGCGACGACGGTTGTTTTTAACATGGCAGAATAAATTGCATGTCAAATTAGAAATAAGTATTTTAATATATTAGTATATATGTGTAATGTAATGTTATATAGTCCATAGCACTTCTGAAGAATGCAGCTTTCATACAAAACAAAAACATAGTAAATCGGACCAGTATATCCAGAGATCTTAGCGTTCAAACAAACAAACAAACAAACAAACAAACTCTTCCGCTTTATTATATTAGTATAGATATAAATATTAGATTATACAATAAACTTTGGCTGTCTATGTCTTTAATTCAAAATTTTATGGAATTAGCCTGTAAATTTTAATGTATAATCATAATTTTAACACCATCATTTTCATATTACCTTTTAAAGACATGTAGTTAATTTAACTTACAACAATATGAATAAATTTAACAAAGAAAATTGAAACCTACGTTCAGGCTATTATAACTATCGCCTATAGGTCCGCCTAGGTCCGCTGTTCCACCAGACGAACATTTCCTATTTATTCGTACTAGGATTCAGATTCGAAAACTCATATCCCTAAAATCTGTGCACAAGCTACATTTTACGATCATTCAAAGTTAGTGAAGCAGCGTGAAAAGCACTAGCACACACATACACTTTTAAAATCTATTGAAATTTCTAAAATAGTAAACGTAAAAAGTTTTTCCGTACAAAATGGGCTGTACATAAATATTTAAGCACGATATACTATCAAGTGGAAATACCAATTTCATTCAGTGGTACTTATGGTTGAGTTAGACCTAAATTTAGTACAACTATAAAATTAGGTAAATGGAGAACATATTTTTACTGACCTTTTGTACTTTTACAGAAGTGAATTTCTCATTTTTCTTAAGAAAAAAATTGTGTGTATTTATAGAATACTTTAAAATCTTCTAGAACAAGTGGCTTGGGATATAGACACCAGGCATTATCTCATAAAAGTCTGAAAGAAAGTGAATTTAAATCACAAACAAGTCCATAATAGAAACAAATCAAAATTGTTTTAAATTAAATCAAAGAATATATTTTAAATATTTACATACACATATAATCGAATCATTTCTTATAACATCTCCTACCGACCGCACCCGAATCATTTCTTATAACATCTCCTACATTCAAGGGTTTCTGGTAGAGATCTCTATTAGAGATAAGTTATCCTTTGTACACTTTTTTACCTGTTGTTATAAGTTTTCTGTACTTTCTATCTTGTGTGGTACATAAATAAATAAAAAAAAAATAATAATAATAATATATTTTTTAACTAGCGACCCCCTTGCGGCTTCGCCCGCTTTTACTACTGGATTATTCATATAATGTATGTTTGCAAAGCACTTAAGATAATGTGAAAATTAATTAAACCCTAATGCAACCCGCATTTTCGTAGTTTCAATAAGGATTTTCCAATTGTTTTACACAGCAAGGATTTTTTAGTAGGTACCGTAATTTTAAATCTGTGCTACTAATCTTTTCAAGTACCTATTAAAATATTTTTAAATGACTATTTTTAGATAGTTAAATGACTATTTTTAAACGGAAGAAATTATAAACAAAAGCCTACCCCTACACTACAAAAAATATGAAACCAAATATATCGCGCTGAAATAATACATTCAACTCCAATTATCCAATACGTGCAAACGCATCTAAATCTTCGTTGCTATAAAGGCAGGCGGGTTTTTTGTTCGAGCTTGTGGTTAATGCTGAAGAGGGTATTCTGTCCCTGATGAAAAGCAAGCACTACGTGGCTGCCTGTTAGGAAAATTAAATAGAATGCATTGGCCGGGAATCGAACCCGGGCCGCCCGCGTGGCAGGCGAGCATTCTACCACTGAACCACCGATGACTGCTCATGACGCGCTTGTATAAGCAAAACGTCGCGGGGCGCGTTTCGCAGCAAGGATGTTTTGATATTGTAACAACTTCTAAAGTACTTATTAAAATGAAAAAACAGTAAAAGAAAGTTTTGATTTACATTAAATGGCCAACGTAACTAATATACTTATTTATATGCTGAGAGTAAGGGATAAGTAAAACTTGAGTCGGCACAGCTGATGTGTCAACGGCGGGATGTGTCAACAATTAAATGCGTTTTTCTCTAATACTATTCGCAATTTCGAAATAGTGTAAAAAGCAAATTTTATCTTCGTTTAACGTAGAAAATTAATAAAGTATTTTAAAGGATAAGGATTAATACCATTATGGAAAAATATCCCTCACAATAAAAAATATATTGAAAATACTATTTTTAGACAGAAATATGATCACTACACGTTATTCTTAAAATATAAAAATATGCTCTCGCGGACTTTTTTTTAGATCTTATTAAGAGGAACAATATTCCAGTACATTATTTTCATGTAGTACTTACCATTAAAGCAGCGCATGCGCGAAAGTGTCTCAACGGGTAGGACTTTAGACACATTTATCGTATTTATGTTAATTTACATAAGAATGTACAAATAATAAACTATATATAAACCTTCCCTGAGAAATACTCGACCTAATGGTGAAAACCGCATTTAAATCCGTTGGGTGGTTTAGAAGAAGAAGAGTTAGAAAGTTCAGACAGACACAAAAAGCGACTTTGTTTTATAAGATATAGGATATACAAAAATATGTTTTCAAATGTTGTTATCAAAAGCTATAAAATTTTCGTAAGCTGTTCTCTTATTGGATATTAAAATGAAAATACCTCTACATCATCTCTCCTAATTTTATGGACCAGTTAAGTGCAAAATTTCGATGGATGAATAAACAGTGGCGCAAAGCTCAGGAAGTACAATAAAAATTCGCGGGCTGTCATTAGGCCGCGACGTGTTTTGATCAAGGAATGGATCTTTTTCTTTATCTTAGAGTCGCAATTTGAAATGAGGCCCAGAAAAATTCCACCCCCCAACTCAATTTTAAATTTACATTCTTGGGACCTTTGGGCTGAAGAGATGCTAATTTTGTTTATTTCCGTTCATGAGCCGTGTACGATTACTTATATTTTGTTTCTCTTGTTGTAGATTACTGCTTTGTTATTTTGAGGCATAATTTAAGTAATATTTTTAAAGTGTTTGTATAGAAAAGAGAGACATTTTTATATATTGCGACTAAGCTAAGATACTCGTAGTACCAAAAAATGTAATATTAAAAATAGATAACTTAATAACAATGAATATTAACAACTTTATGGTGCATAGCATATTAAATTATTTATTAAAATCTGTTATTTTTAAAATCGATGTCATAGTTTTTACCACATTAGAGTCTCGGTAGTGAGGCGCACTAACGTCTCAATAATAAAGGGACTATTATTAACTAAAAATAATTCGAATATTAATGTATATTTTTTATAAAAAATGCTGATTCTAGTGATATACAATTTATATGGGTGGTTTCAAAATAAATTTTACGTCTAAAAAAATATGCTAGCTTAAAAAAAACTAAAATCCATTCATAAATTATTGGCGGAGCAATCATTACGCATAAATACAAAAAAGTACCGACAAATTAATATCTTCCTCCTTTATAAAGTTTGTTAATTATTCATATATATCGATACTCTTAACATCAACTATTACAAACCTTTGCAAATCCTACATAGGATTACAGACAGAGGGAGTAACAAACACTAATATTATGTTGCCGACAGCCAATTCGATGTATTTCATACTATAAAAGCTATTCAGGATAAGTCGGTCATAGCAAACGTACCACGATATCAACAAGTCTCGAAGGAGTCGTTAGCACTGAGCTCATTGTGTCAGATCCGAAGCCAAACAAGCATAGCGTTTAGTGACGTCGATATAAATCTATCATTCGATATAAGCATTGGAATAAGACTTCTCAAGTTGAAGATATTATTTTATATGTTAACTAGCGACCCTCTTGCGGCTTTGCCCGCTTTAACTACTGGATTATTCATATAATGTATGTTTGCAAAGCACTTAAGACAATGTGAAAATTAATTAAACCCTAATGCAAGCCGCATTTTCGTAGTTTCAATAAGGATTTTCCAATTGTTTACACAGCAAGCATTTTTTAGTAGGTATCGTAATTTTAAATCTGTGCTACTAATCTTTTCAAGTACTTAATAAAATATATTTAAATGACTATTTTTAGATAGTTAAATGACTATTTTTAAACGGAAGAAATTATAAACAAAAACCTACCTACTACTAACTACTACAAAAAATGTGAAACCAAATATATCCCGCTTAAATAATACATTCATCTCCAATTATCCAATACGTGCAAACGCATCTAACTAAATCTTCGTTGCTATAGAGGCAGCCGGGTTTTTTTTTCGAGCTTGTGGTTAATGCTGAAGGGGGTATTCTGTCCCTGATGAAAAGCAAGCACGATGTGGCTGCTTGTGAGGAAAATTAAATAGAATGCATTGGCCGGGAGTCGAATCCGGGCCGCCTGCCTGGCAGGCGAGCATTCTACCACTGAACCACCGATGCGTGTAAGGCAGGCGGGCGCAGCGGACGCATGGCGAGTGGCGAGCCGTTTCGCAACAAGGATGTTTTTGATATTGTAACAACTTTTAAAGTACTTATTAAAATGAAAAACAGTAAAAGACAGTTTTGGTCTACATTAAATGGCCAACGTAACTAATGTACTTATTTATATACTGAGAGTAAGGGACAAGTGAAACTTGAGTAACATACAGCTGATATGTCAACGGCGGGATGTGTCAACAATTAAATGCGCTTTTCTGTAAAATTATTCGCAATTTCGAAATATTGTAAAAAGCAAATTTTATCTTCGTTTAACGTAGAAAATTAATAAAGTATTTTAAAGGATAAGGATTAATGACATTATGGAAAAATATCTCTCACAATAAAAAATATATTGAAATTATTATTTTTAGACAGAAAAATGATCACTACACGTTATTCTTAAAAGATACGAATATGCTCTCACGGACTTTTTTGTAGATCTTATTAAGAGGAACAATACTCCAGTACATTTTTTTCATGTAGTACTTACTATTAGAGCAGCGCATGCGCGAAAGTGTCTCAACGGGTAGGACTTTATACACATTTATCGTATTTGTGTTAATTTACATAAGAATGTACAAATAATAAACTATATATAAACCTTCTACGAAAAACACTCGACTTAATGGTGAAGACCGCATCAAAATCCGTTGGGTGGTTTAGAAGAAGAAGAGTTAGAAACAACAGACAGACACGAAAAGCGACTTTGTTTTATAAGTTATAGGATAGGATACTTCCCATATTTGAGGTCCTCGTGAGGTATTTTTGAACTGTAAACCTATAGGTTATGGGTTCGATGGTTAAGTAAGATAAGATAGTTGTAAAAAATTTAAACCTAGAAGAATCCACATTGGGGGAAACGATTTTTTTCTAGCTTTACACTATACTCCGCACATATCAGGGTAGGTAGAGGGAACATGGGAACCTAGTGTTAAGGCACTGCCTTCTATTACTGTTTTCTTTTTAATGATCTGATTAAATGAATGCAACTACTAAGCTAATTGAAACAATAAAATCATTCAAAACGAGGCGTTTTCGAGTTTTTAATATTTGCTTTTAATTTGCATTTATTACGACACCGGGCAGACTAAGGATAAGGATAAGGAAAGAATCAGGTGTCTCTAAGATATTGCTGTGTTAGAGAAAAATAATGCCGCTCGTTGCTTAGTTAGAACGTAGAAGTTATAGATGTTGAAATTAAATAATATAAAAAGTAAAAATCGAACTCACTATCGTCATAGCAAACCTTTGATAAGCGTATTACTTACTTTTTTCCATTGTAAAAATTATACATATATACTATGTATATATAAAATGATATAAGCAATATTATTATGTCATTATACACTAACAATGTTGATAATATTGTATAATATAATTATAACAATCCTTGCGAAGTCTAAATTCTTAGAAGCGATCTTGTTACGACGACGTATCCTTTAGGTTCAGGGCCATGTAAAATCGATTACGTGTTGTTCCTTTTATCTCGTCATCTTAAAAATTATTGAAATATATATAAAATATATTATAATAATTTTATATAATCTTCAAAGTAAATTATTAAATATTTTTCATAGATATGCCCGTATTAGTTAAGTTAGGAAGGGTAGGTTAGACTGTTTTTCTTAGCCTATGACTTTAGTTAACACTTAAAATTACAAACTTCTTAATTTATTTATAATACATATTTGAGACAGCATGTTAAAGATGTTCAATAACAAATATAATAACTATTTCGAGAGGATCACATTTTTAGTCAAATGATATCTCACTGCATCACGATTTCTTATTTTTAAGAACTATTCAGCTTTACGGTGTATTTATTACACACACATTCCACTCAGGGTGGTGGCACCCAGCCTAGTGCTAAGACACTCCGTTCTCCATTTTCTCGCAACACTGCTTTTTAAGTGGCGGAACTCAACATCACGCTTTTGCCCCGACACCAAAGCAAAGAAGAGAAAATATATATTTAAATATATATTTCATTTCCTCGAGTGGGGATTGAACCCACAACTGACACTTGTGCCTCTCCGCCATGACTGGCCTCTAAATTTAAGAACTATATATT
>HE671941.1:57160-80255 GCA_000313835.2 Heliconius melpomene melpomene
ATATAATATATAGTTATATATAGCTATTATCCTATATACTTATAAACAAAGTCGCTTTTTGTGTCTGTCTGAATTTTCTAACTCTTCTTCTTCTAAACCACCCAACGGATTTTGATCCAGTTTTCACCATTAGGTCGAGTATTTCGCAGGGAAGGTTTATATATAGTTTATTATTTGTACATTCTTATGTAAATTAACATAAATACGATAAATATGTATAAAGTCCTACCCGTTGAGACACTTTCGCGCATGCGCTGCTTTAATGGTAAGTACTACATGAAAATAATGTACTGGAGTATTGTTTCTCTTAATAAGATCTACAAAAAAGTCCGCGATGGCATATTCGTATCTTTTAAGAATAACGCGTAGTGATCATATTTCTGTCTAAAAATTGTAAATTCAATATATTTTTTATTGTGAGGGATATTTTTCCATAATGGTATTAATCCTTATCCTTTAAAATACTTTATTAATTTTCTACGTTAAACGAAGATAAAATTTGCTTTTCACACTATTTCGAAATTGCGAATAGTTTTAGAGAAAAACGCATTTAATTGTTAACACATCACGCCGTTCACACATCAGATGTATGTTACTCAAGTTTCACTTATCCCTTACTCTCAGCATATAAATAAGTATATTAGTTACGTTTTCCATTTAATGTCGATTAAAACTGTCTTTTACTGTTTTTCATTTTAATAAGTACTTTAGAAGTTGTTACAATATCAAAAAATCCTTGCTGCGAAACGCGCCCCGCGACGTTTTGCTTATACAAGCGAGTCCGCCGCGCCCGCCTGCCTTACACGCATCGGTGGTTCAGTGGTAGAATGCTCGCCTGCCACGCAGGCGGCCCGGGTTCGATTCCCGGCCGATGCATTCTAATTAATTTTCCTCACAGGCAGCCACGTAGTGCCTACCCAAACGGTGTCGCTGTTTTAACAGCATTAACCACAAGCTCGAAAAAAACCCGCCTGCCCCCCCCCCCCCCCTGCCTCTATAGCAAAGAAGATTTAGATGCGTTTCACATATTGGATAATTTCACTTGAATGTATTATTTCAGCGCTATATATCTGGTTTCATATTTTTTGTAGTAGTTATTAGTAGGTAGGTTTTTGTTTATAATTTCTTCCGTTTAAAAATACTTAGTCATTTAAATATCTAAAAATAGTCATTTAAATATATTTTAATAAGTACTTGAAAAGATTAGTAGCACAGATTTAAAATTACGGTACCTACTAAAAAATCCTTGCTGTGTAAAACAATTGGAAAATCCTTATTTAAACTACGAAAATGCGGGTTGCATTAGGGTTTAATTAATTTTCACATTATCTTCTATACTATATTATCAGTGCTTGGCAAACATACATTATATAAATAATCCAGTAGTTAAAGCGGGCGAAGCCGCAAGAGGGTCGCTAGTATATATATATAATTTCTACAGCGTCCAGCTTAGGTACCTACATATTTTTATCTATAGCTTCTATTACATATAAAATTCATCATATCCCCTACATCTAAAGCCCAAACTAATCTGTAAATGGATTGAGTTTAAATTTTAAATAAATATACACACAAAGTACTGTACTTGTATTCGAAAAGTCAAAAAGTTTTAGATAAAATGACACACCATTAACATTTCATCCTTTCAACTTTGTACGTTGCGTACAAAATTACATTTCAGCGATTTGGGAATTGGTTCAATTATTAAATAGTTTACATATAAAATAGTGATAATAAAAATAGATTTTTTTGTTTGTATAAAGATTTATTGTTATAAAATGACATAAAGACAAAGTTCGCCTTCGAGAGGAGGTGCGATGCTCGCCGTGTTAGAATGTGTTTATTATATAAAGAGAAGAGATATGTCATTGGTTTCTTTAGTGACCATTTAAATAAAATTTACCCAAAGATTTGAAGTGAAAATTGTAACTTAGTACCGCAAAAGTATATTTTTAAGACCACCTTCCTAACCCCTACTTACCTACCCCTTACTAATCCCGACTTGTAAATACCGACCCTCGGAGCAATGCAATGATTATTATCGTGTTCCTTATCTGGCAAGACAAAGCACGGCGTTGAGTTTTGTTACTTAATACTTAATGAAATTGGCAAATAGTGTCGTGAAATTTAGTTTTTTTTTGTTACAATTTTGCTATGTGGAACTAAAGATAGACTGTAATTAGTAATAGATTATAAATATAAATATTTCAAAATTTCTCAATTACAAAGAAAATACATTAATTTCATTTCCATTTTTGGACATAATTACATTCAGTGTTCATTGTAAAAAATGGTTGGACTTTTAAATATGTAATTCCTTTTCAGTTGACAAATACCGAAAGATACATAACATTTTATAAAAGCAGTAATTTCTTACTTATAAAATTGAAAGTAATTTTCTCTACGTAGATTTTAAGACTTCTAAGATTTTTTCTAAATTGCTACGAAAAAGGGAAATTTCGTTTCTTCCCCTTTCTTTAGGAATTCCAAAAAAATCCCAGTACTCCTTCATCTACATGCCAAATTTAAATTTTCTAAGTCCAGTAGTTTCATCTGTGCGTCATCAACTCGTATGTACCTAAGTATGTCATACAGTATCAGAAAAGTTTTATAATTAACAGAAACGCTACCCCAAAATACATTTCATCGTAAAATACACACAAATGTACAATAAAACTTTACCTACTTCTATTTAGTATCGAAAATATCGAAAACTGTAGAGCTATAAGGATGATTACTAATACAAAACTAGTCCAAATATCCATCACACTTCTAGTGTTGTCGTACCATGTAATAGCGTGTATGTTTATTTTGCTGGGAACCTATTAAATTGTTCTCAGTGTGGTATTTTGAATGAGGGACGATAGTTTAAATTAGCTGTTTACTTGGAATATGCAAATTATTTGCATAGGAAGTGCAATGAATTCAATTGTGTACATTATGCGTCGTAATCAGTTAAAATACATTAACATATTGTAACAGTTTGTTAATACCTGTGAGGGTTTCAAGTTCTTTATGTCGATATGGTGTTAAAATTTCGAATTTAGACTAAATTACATAAATATACTATCAACTATTTATAGAAATAGTAGTAAAATCAAATCAGCTGCATGCTCCGTACCGCATACAGCATGTAGGCAGAGGGAACCTAGTGTTAACATACTCTATTCTCTATTTTCCGCCAAATTTTGGAGGCATGTTCAGTGGCGGAATTGAACGCCGTGCTTTTGCCTTAGTGCCAGAGAAATAATAGTACATTTTTATTATTTAATAATCCTAATCCAAATAAAAATATTGTTATAATTCTTCCTTTTTCTTAATATTTCTATTATTACATGACCCATATAAAGATGTGCACAAGAAACGTTAGAAACCTCTTCTTAGACTTTAAAAAAATAATTTTGATAGAATTCGACACACGGGAACGGAGTGTTTTAACACTAGGTTCCCTCTGCCTACCTCCTGTGTGCAGCATACAGCGTGAAGCTGATTTTTTTAATAGTGAGTACATCGCTACAAGCTAAATTAAAAGCAATTTACAAATAAGGCATTCTCTATATGTAAATAGGAACCAGGCTCATGCATGAATGTCTTATACATACATAAGTTATAAAATAAGCATACAATATTTCGTAATTTCGCTACCTTGTATTTGGCAAGTTGCCCAATTCAATTTAATCTTAGTACCGCGGGCTGTGGTCAACTATATACCATTTTCGCGCATTTCATCTCGACTGTAGAGTTCTAGTGAAATTTAACCCCATCCAGTTAAAGATCAGGGTTTTGTTTGTACGAATGTTAAATAAAATAATTATGTTTTGTATTTTAGTTTTGCTTTTTTTTATAATTTCATATTGCAAGAATATTATGTAAATTATATTTATAATGGCTATAGATATACTTACGTAGGTAATACTTTACGATTTCGTACCTATATATTTAAGTAATATTTTCTTTCTCCCTTTCCTTACTATCTTTTTTTTCTATTCCTAAATATCAGTACTATCTTTTTTAAGAAGGCTGTCGTGACATACATGCAGCGTTGAGTTCCGCGATACGCCATAGCGCAACAGGTGGTACTTAGTGAACGGAGTGTATTAACACATTTTCTTCATCTTTCCTGCTATATAGAGCGTGAAGCTATCAAAACATTAGATTTTCAAAATGACAATAATAACGACCACCTGTATACTAGAGCTATCATGATAAAATATAGCAGATATATCAATTGGAAAATCCTATATGTCGTTTGTTCGCCACTGCTGTTGCCTGTGGCTGTTACGCTGTTGCATTTTAGAGCTCATATTCGAAATATTTTCAATAACTCGAACGATATAAACTGTAAAAATTATGTAAATATATGATTCTATATTTTACATTATATTATACAAATATAATTGTAAAGAAAATATTATAATTCTTATTTTATCAATTATATTAATTACATTTATCTCTATATGTTTATGACAAACTACTTGACTGCCTAAAGTAACTTTGAAATATTCGAATAATTAATATTAGTTGTTATAATAATTTATTTCTGTAAATAAGAGGGAAACGTTATTAGGTAACCTATAGGTTAGCTAAATAGGTCAGTTATCCAACTCTGATTAAAAGTTTAATTTTGAACTCTATAGTCTATATTAATTGTTTACTGTCACGGCTCTATCAATGTGTAATTTAATTTTAAACTTCTATTAGCTAGGTACGGTACTAAGGTAGGAAATTATTAATACAGTAACTAGTTCACAATGAACGAATAGACACAAACTTGCAAACAAATTGAAAATTAAGTTTCTGTTCAGGCAGATAGCGGATATCAAAGTTTAGGGCTTCAAAGGAGAGTCATAATGCATATGGACTTGACATTATATTATATTTCTTAACATATATATATCTTTCTCGCAACTATGGTTATGGTGTGGTAAGGATTGTTTTTAAGGAAAAAGGAAATGGTACAAAAGCATAAGTTGGTTATTACAGAAGGCAGGCAGTCTTCGTGATGAATAATGCCAAAATAAAATATTCCCAAACAGTAATCCTGCTGGTCCCAAGAACAAAGAGTTAAGACACTCCAGCAACTATTAGCACTTCCTATCTCACATTCTACCAAATTCTTGAGGCATAGCCCGTTGAGTGGTAGAACTCAACACCGCAAAATATCTAGACATTAGTAGCGATAAATATAAAAAAAATATAATGGTATGAGGCTAATTTAATTTAAAAAAAATCCTAAATTAACAATATTTTATTTGAATAAAATAGAAATAAAAAATACTAACAATTTAACAATTGTTATTTTTCAAACGTAAAATAATATGACAAATATAATATACGAATGAACTCACAGTATCAACGTCAACCGCCTTGCCAAACAAGAACAAGACAAAAAAAGAAGATGAGTGGGATCTGTCCCACTCTTCTTCTTAGTAGAATAATTAATCATTAAATAAAGATATCTCTCATCACCAGATGATCATGTAAAGAAGAAAAGTAAGATTAGAATTCACCGATTATCAACCGGTTTTTCTTAACAAAACGTCTAACTAGTCTAGCTAAACTAACTAACTAAACCCAGAAGGATGGGAATATGGAGATCCATATTCAATAATAATGATAACATAACATAATGAACCAAAAATCAATATAACATCGTTATCACATATAACAACAGCATAACTAATTTCTATAGAAACAAAAACTTTTCGATTTCCGTCCGTCACTCCCCATAGTGTTTAGCGAAGTTAGTAGCTGGGACATGCATGCCCGAGCTGGTGACAAATACTAATTTGCGTCGCCAAAGTTCCAATCTTCCTAAACTACGCAATAATTTGACAACTTCAAACTGTCATTTAGATACTCGTGACTTTGAACAGATGGTGCTAGTGCTAAACAAATTAAGCCCGCTAATACCGACCTAGTAATATGTTAGTATGTAAAATGATTATCAAGAACACTTGAGATGTAGCTTAATTGAAATAGCTCAAAATGTATACTAATATTTAAGTTAGCAAGCAGTGGAATTTTTTAGGGAAGAAAGATTACAGAAAACATTAGGTTCCCAGGTTCCCTCTGCCTACCCTGCTATGTGCGAGGTACCTGATGACAAGCCAAATTTCCACCGAATTATGAAGGCATTGTGTTTTCATTATCTACTTCGAGTGGGAATGGAACCTCCTGTTATGCTAACCTGCGCCACGACTGGCTGGATTGGATTTCATTACTAATCAAATAGAACTAAAAATAAACGATTAAAAATAACCATTCCACTACCGAATACAAAAAATAATTACAAACTTTTAAACAGCTCGCAAAATATTGATGATTTCATTAATTTGAATAAAGGCGTATGTATGAATAAACAGTATTCACTTTGTTTTGTTATCATATGCATTTTGCAAGCCGTTTCGTTTTACATTGTGCACGGAACAATTGATGCCCGAATGCTTTAAATGAACTTTATTGAATTGTTACAGTACAAGTTCTACTGTTATATAGGGAATAATTATTTTGAAAAATATATCTATATGTGTAACTTATGCCTTAATAAAGTTATATTCTTGAATCATATTCTAGTATTTTCTTGTATATTCATTTGGGTATATGTATTGTATTAGCTTTTCATTTATTTTTATATGTTATAAGAAAATATGGTATAGTGAGGAATTCAGTATCTTAACACTAGGTTCTCTCTGCTTACTCTTCTTTATGCGGGATACAGGCGAAGCTGAAAAAATAAACGACAAGGCTACCGTTTCGCAGTTCAATATAACGTAATTAATATTGTACGAGTATAGTATGATTGTGAGTGCGAATGTCAAAATATTGTAAAATTTGTACTGGGAGACCATATTTACATCAAAATGACGTATTTACATTATGGAGTTGACTTAAGTATGACGCTAGTGTTATCTGTAGGATATGTTTATATTATACTGTACTGTTTGAATTAAGTAAAACACAGTATTGATGATACTGGAGGAAAGTTGCGTGAAACGCTTAAGAATTCCCCGGAGGGCACTAAGCTCGTATGAAGAAGTTGAGGTCACGGAATGAGGCGATGTTTCTCGCTTGTATGGAGAGACGAGAGAAAGAGAAAAAAATGCCATTCTCTATTCGACACCAAAGATCAAATACTTAGATTATATGAGGACGGAACTATGAAGTTAGTTTCAATGTTCTTTTTCAGTTACAGAGTTTATTTACGTGCATGTAACAAAATAGGCAGAGAGACGGAAGCTATTGTCAAGACACTTGGTTTTGCGTGTTCCAGTCGAACTTACGACCATAACGTGGATCGCAACGAGAACAGGGTATACGGTTATTCCATTTGCCACAAGACCAAGGAGTTGTGTACGAATTTTATAAATTCATTCGCTTAATTGGTCATTACCTTCAAGTAAATAAGTTACGAACTTTAACGATGATCGCTCCGGCTATTTGAATATTGAATTTGATATTGCTAATTCTGTTAGGAAGATGAATGCACAATTTCCACAGCCAGTTGTTGCCATAGTGAATAAGAAGTTAGATCATTAGAGGGAGTGGAGTGCACTTACATTATGATCTGAAAATAAAAACAAATCTTCAGTATTCTATTTTTAGGGGATTATTTCAAAAGGAAACAAAGAAACCCTCATAGTATCACTTTTTAGTCCGTCTGTCTGTCCATCTCTCTTCTCCATTTTGCTACAGTACAAATAAAGAAAAAACGCGAATAATGTAAATATAGAGGTAAATTTATAGGTGTAGTTCATTTCATACGAAATGGGAATATGGTGACAAAGCGACACATCAAACGATAAAAAATATTAAAATACAATATCCGGCGTAGAAGAATAGATATATTTTTCATCATCATCATCAGCCTGTCCTCGTCCACTGCTGGCCGTAGGCCTCTCCAATGGCACGCCACTGAGCTCGATCTTCAGCTCTTCGCAACCAGCCGTTGCTCGCCACTTTGCGAATATCGTCACCCCATCTAACTGGAGGACGTCCTACATTACGCTTGTCGAGGCGTGGTCCCCACTCTCAAACGTACCGTAACGTAATATATTTTTATGTCTATTTTTTTATTACTTTCTAATAATCTTTTCTTTTTAAGATTTTTAGCTTTATAATCATTCATACAAATGTCATCCTAATGGTTGCGAACTATAGGTACCACCCGTTGACATACAATTATAAAAGTGGTAGAGTCTGACTCGCACTTGACTGGTTTTTTTTAACTCTACAACTTATTTAAGCAATTTTTACTGCATAAAATTATAAGCAGTATATAATAATTTACAATTTTGTTGTACCACACCTCATTTCTCCAAGCACGTAAGATCGTAATACTTGCACGTGATCTGTCTCCCATCATATCTATATATCTTTGGATTTGAGATTAAAGATAAAATTATAAAGAGGGAGATGGGGATAAAAGTGATACAATAATATACCATACATCTATGTAGATTTTTTATTGTATATTTGACAAGATTTTAATATTAACTCGTTGGTTATAGATATCGGTAGAAATATTTATTTTTATAAAAAAAATATTATTTAATTAAAATAAATCAGCTTCGCGCTGTACACCACACACAGCAGGGGAGGCAGAGGGAACCTAGTGTTAAGACACTCCGTTCCCCATTTTCTGCCGAATCCTGGAAGCATTGCGTGTTGAGTAGGGGAACCCAACGCCGCGCTTTGCCTGGAAACCAGAGCAAAAAATGGAATTATAAACGTAAATAAATATTTCACTTCCTCGAGTGGGGATTGAACCCACAACCGTCGCGTTACAGTTACACCCTTGTGCCGCTGCGCCACGACGGCCTCTAATATAAATATTTAAAGTATAATATTTAATTTCATTGATCAGATTGTATTATAAAGTAACACAAAGCAGTATATCAGCATCTAAGCAAAATAAGCGTAAATTGTATTGCATTTAACCCTCTTGTAGGGACTAACTATATTTTGTAAATAATAAATAAGACAGCGTGTAGAGCCGGGAGTTCTGTAGGGCGATTAGCATCACAATGAAGTTCATTTTTCCTTGCCGAGTCACTTGTTTGAGAAAATCTATGTTGATTTTTTGAAAAATTGTTTTTGAAATTGTGTTTGTCCTTGTACTTTACACACAATGGCGTATTCGCATTCTCTTTTAAATTTTTCCCATTTTTATCTAGAAACCCATGAATTTTAAACATAGCACGTAGTGTTTATGTACATAAATTTTTATGTAAAGCTATAGTTGTTATGACTTCCCACTCATAATATTATGTTATGGCATGAGCAAAATATAAAATGGCATTAATTAAAAAAATAACCAGTTATTGTGTTAATTTAGTTTACTTTATTACCCTACAAACTTAAAGCGAAATAATATCTAAAAAAAAATTTTAGTATTTGAATAATATAGACAATTTTGTATGTATTTTCCTATTTTATAACATTACCTCTTTTTTACCATACAATTTTCACACTTCTTGTGTTCTCCGTACAACGTGACAGTGACATTGTCGAAGTGATTGTTGAGCAACTGGGACGCTCGTCACGTGATAAACTAATATTTTTTTCTAACACGCTGAATCCCGCACTCACCAAGGTAGACAGAGGGAGCCCACTGTTAAGATGCTCCATTCCCCATTCTCCGCCAAATCCTGGAGATCGTTAAAATGAAAATATAAAATATTTCATTTCAATGTCGCGTTAATTCACACGCTTGTGCCCCTGCGCCTTGACTGGCCTCATAACCAATCATAATTTAAAATATCGTTAATATATATAAATAAACTGTAACTAATTCAATATAAAAGCTTAAAGAGGAATATAATCATTGGAACACATTCCATTACTCAGCAGGCTCGAATTCCTTGCGAACCAAATAGCGCCTAGACTTGCTATCTACGCTATGTGACTTGCAATGTGTTATCTGAACATTGGCACGAGATACAAGATATTTTTGTTGCTAATATCTTAAATTACTCTTCGAATTTATTATTTAAACTGAAAATAAAACTAACAAATATATTGAAGCCAGTCGTGACATAAAGGCACAATTGTTTAACATTTTTTTCATTTCTTCGCTCTGGTAGTGAGGCTAAGCGCAGCGTTGAGCTACGCCAGTCCAAAATTTGGCAGAAAATGGGAAATGGAATGTCTTAACACTAAGTTTCATCTGCCTACTCTACTACGTGCGGGGTACAGCAAAACTATTCGAATCATAGTTCGTTAGACTGAAGTGTTCAACCAAACAAACTCTCCGGCTATCTCACACTTTGTTCAAATTGAGACATTTCCGTTCCCTATTAATAATAATTAATATTAATATTATAGATCTAATATTTTTTAAATACAAATTCTAATGAATATTTAATCAAAATTTCATTTATAAGAACATTTACTATATCGTGTTATATCGATATAACATAAGATTAAAATCATGTATGGCTTCCGACTTTGATTACAGTATCGGTTTAATATGATGGTTCGATGTACTTTATTTACTCTACCGTTACTTGCACTAATAAAATTAAATTTTAATATATTATTGATATTCTTTGTGTTGGAACGAATCAATCTTAAGTTGCTGTTTTCATTATATTGACTAGATTTAGAAGGAACCTGGGGACCTAATATTACATACAACTATCTTTTTATATAAAATCTATGTAAGTTTTTCATACAAAAGGGAATTCGTAAGATTTCAATAAATTTGATAGATGTTTATTATGAAATTTTTCATAAACATAACGTATATACTCGACTTTTTATAGCACAGTTAGCTTTAATAAATAAATTAAAATGAATAATTTCACCAAGGTAATATCTAAAAACCGAAAGCGGAATTCGTAGAGAATTTGCATGAGAGTCATCGCGGGAGCAAATTATCCGGACGCACTTTGTTGCACGTACGAATATTGTAGTCTACTACGACACAGAGCATGCACAGCTTTGTCGTGTTTATTTGAAAATAGTTTAAATTTGTATGTAAAGTGTAATTAATTGAAAATGGTGAAACAAATTGTATTAATTAACTCTATAAAAATCAATATAATAATTATAAAATTAATTAGGATAGAGTAAAATAGAAGTTATGTACATTTATTTCTATCCATGACTGTACATTTTAAGGGGAATTAAGTTAAATTTCGACGTAACTTAATGAGAACGTATAGCTTAGTGGTCACGGCGCATAGCCAGTTTCGAAGAAGCACAGATTCAAATCCCACAACGTTCAAATTTCATCACGTTTTCTAAAAAACTATTAATAAATGTCACTTCTCCATGATTACATCAACGGAACCACAATGAACCATTGAGGTAATATGATGAAGCTGACACTTGCCCCGATTGTATGCTAAGGCTGGAGCATAAAGGACCATGTAGCCGTGGCACCGCGGTAATCTCCTGCACTTTTGTGCCAGTGTAATCTGAAATCGATAAGTACTAGCTGCTGCGGAGGAAGTATTTACCTGGTCGTGTTGATAATAAGGCAGGAAGTCGTTTTTTTTAGTGATACGTTGCTTATATGTTTGTCTTATTAATTTGTGTCGTTATATATACATTTTATAAGCAATATTATTTTTTTTTGCTCTAATATAAATTAATAAATATATTACTTACAAATTAGTACTTAAATAAAAAGAAAATGTTATAAATGTCGTTAAATGTTGAAATTTAACGTCAAAATAAACTCCGTCAAAGTAAGCAAAAAGTTTCGTCGTATAAGAATCGTCCCAAAAAAGGTACATCAGGCCATAACACTGGAAAGAACTATGTTTAAAAGAATATCTCGACACAGAGTCAATATTTGTTGAACTCGCAGCCGAAAAATAGGTGTTGCCTAGACTGTAATGAGAAAAGTTGGACGGTAAATATGGAATACTTAACATGTTTGAAAAGAAATAACAAAGATAAACATAAAAAAGCAACGATTTAAACTTCTTCTTTTTTATGTTCTGGCTCGTATTCTAAAGCGTCGTTAGAGTTTTTAAGCTTTTAAGTTGATAAAAGGACATTTAAATTGTTTTGATTTACTTTTATTTGATTTCGAATCAAGATTTCAAATGTAAACGATGAGAAATTGATTTTTAGTGTACATACTTAAATACTATTTTGAAAAGCATCATACATCAGCACAGTATTATTGAATCGATAGTTGATAGATGTTGATATTATTTTGATTTATCTATGTCGGTACAATGAAATAAATATTATAAAATATATTAATTTAAAAAAAAGAATATAATATATCATGAAAAATACTAAGCCGTCCTTATATATAGAAGTAGAAGTATTAAACATTTTCGCATTAGAAACCATTATAATTCTTCAAACTCATTAAAATACAAATCTAAACAGTATATTAAATTAATAATTTTGTAGTTTCAAGTATATCAAACGTGTATACAATTTTTTCTACACTTTATATATATGAAATATATATATAAATAAAATATTATAATTCATATAAAAATCTAAGATCTCGTTTAAATTATATTTGCAACAAAAATTCGTAGTGAGCTTTAAAAATCATTAATAACGAAGTAAAAAGTTCGAATTCTGGATGAAATCAAGAATTACTTAGTGCCTGATTTGTCTCGACTCGAATGAGATTGCCGTAACGTCGATTTATTTACCAAAGAAATAAGAAGCGCACATAAAATGCTTCTTATACTATACAAACACACATCCAGAATGGAAGCGTGTGCGCTACTTTTACGTGAGCACCATATAGGGAAATATGTTTCAAACCCATACCTAAAAAAAATATTAAGATTCGTCAACAGTTTAGACGTACGATTTTTTTTTTCATTTCACAATGTTTATCCGTACTGTATTATGTGCGATGCAGCTACAAATATATACAAAAATACTATTAGACCGTTAGTCACTAAGTTTCCTAAAAAGGAAAAATGGAAACCTCATAGGATGATTTGTTGTCCATCTCTCCGCGTGGAGGAAAAGGTTTCAAGCTAAAATTAATATCATATATTTGACTCGCACTTAACTAGTTTCTTTATCTTCATCCAGCATCTGTAGTTAATATATTTATTTAAAAAAGAAACAATTCTATGCAAATTTAAAACGCTAATTCACTTTTATCGGATAGACATTTTCATTTTATGTTCTGTCTAGAAATATTTCTTCTTTTTCACAAGAAGTTTCTTTATAAATAATGATATTTATGATATTTTCTTTACATAAAATGGGGGAAAATAGCGCTTCGGAGCTTCATAGAGGATCATGAAAGCTCTCAAATGTGTTTGCTCTAAATACTATACCAGTGTACGTATTACAATATAGGTCAAAACATTTACGGGCAGGCGAATAAAAATAATTGTCAGATTACACAAATATCAAAAAGAAAGTTTTTCATTATTCAAATTGCTGAATTTTTTAAATTAAATACTGCTTTCTAAGTAATGCTTGCGTACGTATTATAGTAAAACTTTTATTTTTTGAGATCTTTTCGTTTCTTTTTAGCTTGACAACGTATAGAAAATCTTGTCATTTTCTTTCGATTTGTCATGTAAAAAAATGTCCAACCAAGTCCAAATCCCAGTGTAAACCTAACCAAAAACAAACTAAACTATTACACCAGAAAGTAACATTTATAAGCACTAACCGTTCGTACTCGCCCACCCGACGGTGGCCAGACGTGACCGTACTACGGAACTACAACGGGTTTATTTGCTTTTTTTTATTACCGCATCCATATTTCAGGACTACCAACAATATGGGAGCTAACACTAAACGTGCGTGGAGGGAAAGATGATATGCTATTCAATATTCTTAACAAAACAGACCAAACAAGGCCTTCTTAAACGCGTAGTTTACCTTTTCTATTAAATTTTGGTAGATTTATACTCATTTTAGGAGGAATAAAAGTTTGAAAGTAATAGAATTGAACCTGTGCCTCTTGGAAATTATCTAAGCTGGCGATTACGTTCAAAATTTTTATACTTTTCCTAAAATAACAACTTTTCTTTTCTAAGTGTTAATATTTGTTAGATTTCTTAGTTAAACAATTTTTAAAGTGTACTGAAAGTGAAAATGGATAATAGATCACTATATTCTGACATTCCTTTGATTTACTATATAAAATTCAGAGTATATAAACATAAAATAGGAAAAACGAATAACCTTTAACCTTTCTAACACATGTTAGAAAAAAAATACAGTCGAATTGATAACCTCCTTCTTTTTGAAGTCGGTTAAAAAATATGCAATTACGTAATGGTGCAATTTAGATGTGTCTTGCGAACTCTTTCTAACGACCTAGTGCTGCATTTAAGATATAGATAATAAAAACATGTTTATACAAAAACGGGAAAGATTTTAATACCAATGCGAGAGTGGGTAGACACAGACAAACAGTCGAAATAGAGTAGACTAGACTAGACTAGACTAGACAATAGACAAAATTTTGAAAAATGGGTTCCATTATATTGAAAATGTCCTTGAAAAAAATTGAATTTTTGTCTGTTTCCTTATAACTCTATATGGCGTTGTTTCCAAAATGTCTATCGCCGTTGACCCTAGTGACTTGACTTTTATCGGTCCCAAAGGAAAACTTCTATTTAAGTGGCGACGACACTTATACCTTTATGTACACTCGAGACTACAACCAGTGTTTTCTAATATATTTTTATTGTTTATTAAAAATAAATAGTATTATAAATATAAGTTTTTATATAAATATATATTTTTTTATTTAGAAAAAGGTTATATTCAATGTACATACTTTTTAGTTTAGTTAGCGAAAAAAATTAAACAGTCGTGAATTTCGTCGTGATGAGAATCCAAGAAAACGGCCTAAAAAGCTTCTAAAAATGGCAAAAAAAATCCGTAAAAATCCGGTAAAATCCGTAATATCCTTAATTTCAGAATTGTACGTCTACGGGAAGTAAATGTTTTTTTGTAAAAATAGGCCAACTTAAGCCCATATGCTTAAGCACTCATTTTGTATAAATTGATGTGCAAATATAAGTTTGTAATTTTTTTCATGAAATACCTATAAATTTTAACTTTTCGATTTTTTCTCTAAGTTTGTATTATAAGTAAGTTGTCTTATACAGCATATATTTTTATTAAATTAGCGAATCAATTTTACATTTTTAAATATAAATTATTATAAAAAAAAGATACATTTAAAAATATAAAAAAATATTATTATTATATTATTATCGTCTTATTATTATTAGTTCTCATTTTGTGCCTAATTTCATAACTGAAGGTCTACAGGAAGTTCCCTATAGATTTTGATTATGCTAATTTTAGACAATACATACATAGCAAAAAAATATATAGCATAAATGCTAGTATCTTTTGATGGCATTGACTTAATAGCTTCATAGATATTAATTTTTTCTTTATTCCTCCACGCGTTCTTGAGATAAATGGTCTTGACAGACAGACAACAAAGTAGGGAAGCAGAACCCTTATAGGATCACTTTCTCCTTTGCGGTACGGAACCCTAATATTGTAACCTTAGCTTTATCTACTTGTTTAACAAAAAATTACAACAATTCAATGTCAGCACTAACCCGTGAGAGATGTTCCTTGAAAACTTACTCGAGTTATACTTACTTATATATTAATTTATTTATAATTAGAGGCGCGGGTTCAAATCCCGCTACGTTCAAATTTTTATGTTTTCTTAATAATTATTTAACTATCAAAATGCAAACTATTACCGATGTATTTTCATATGAATTCAGTCGTAATAAGCGATCATTTCTGTGTTCAACACTTTGTGCATTTCCTCCGCACAAAATAACATAGAGTTTTGTACTCTTAGAAAATTAATTATAAATTTTGTTGAAAATTAGTTATTCATTTTCATTATTTAAAACAAACTTGTAGAACTATAAAGCGGGGTGAAGTTTAGCCTAAACTTCCCTTTGCATATAATAAAAGAAAACATTCCAAAAAAAAACGTTTATGAGAATGTCCTATAATTTCAACTATAAAATATTTTCATAATATAAAAAATATAGTAAAACACCAAGCAATTGCTCTTTCTTACTTGTTAATACAAACTAGTAAGTAACTAGCGAAGATTATAGCAGTACATTTTCTTGAACAACATTGATACACGCGTTGCAAAGACAACTTTGCGCCTTGTTATTTTTGTGCTACTCGATTTATTCGTGCTCGTTAGTTCATCGAATAACAATTCGTATAAATGATCATAAGTAAGTGGATTTAAAATAAAAATCTGTTTTTACAGGGCTGAGGAAATGTATTTTTAAATTAATAATTTAATTATTAATATATATTAGATTAATATCTTCTAATTAATTAGCAAAACTAATAATAGAATTGCCAAAACTAGTTTATTCGATAAAACTTTAGTTTTCAATGGTTGTTTTTTCATTACAAATTAACAATCTTTATGGACATATGGTCTATATTTTAATTCAACTAGTTATTAAATTGTTATATAATATGAGGTTACATGCAAAAATGTAAAGTTTTTCATGAAATATTAAAAATTCTACTATTCCAAGAAATAAAGATTTCTTAACAAGGATCTTTAGCGACATTATTATATTTGTGGGAGTACTCGGTTTAGGCAAACTACTAGGTTTATTACAAAGAAATTACAGTTACCCTTATCTTTTTACTATTATTGTATAAGAATATTAAGTAATCTATATAAAAACTTCATTCTGTAAGAATTTTAAATATTGTTTTAGAAAGTATTTTGGCCTCGTGTTTGCTTATTAATATAGCATAATTTACATTATATACTCGTAGATGTTTAGACTTCTTGCATTATAGCGAGCTATTCGTCCTGCATATAAGCAGGGTAAGCAGAGGGAGTGTTAAGACATTTCATTCCCCACTTCCGCGAATTTTCGAGACATTGTGCGTTAAGTGGCGACATTCAACACCGAGTTTTATCGTTTTACCAGGGCGAGAAAATTAAAATACTTATTTATTTAATTCCCCCTAATGGGAACCGAGCCCACGAACGTCGCGTTTACTGTCACTCTTGTATCACTGCTCTACGATAGCCAACCAGCCAACATAATGAAATATTAATTAAAATACGTTTATTGTTTCAGTATGCAATCAGTTTTCTCGCGGCGTGGTCTCCATGCTAGGCGCCGTTGCCCCGGACTCATTCGACACCTTACATTCCTATACTAACACGTTCCAAGTGCCCTTCGTGACTCCGTGGTTCCCTGAAAAGGTAAGATTTTATTAAGGTTTTATTACCCTTTAAGATCTATAATGACTACATAACCAGTGGGTTATGTATGATACGCTCTGGAGGAAAAACGGCTCCAACCCACAAACAATGGCACACTTGCTCTTCTGCCAAACTGTGCGTCTGCCTGCTCGTTCGCCGATCTGACTATAGCAACGGATAAAGCAGTCAGCGTAGCTAAGCATTGGTAAACATCAATTAGAGCAATCCAATCTTATGACATGATGAAGAAGACCTGGGTCCGAGATATGTGGAATGTATTTTATTTTCTACCAGCGACGCACTTGCGGCTTTACCGGCTTTAAACTATACAATTATTTGCTTACTAATCTCAATTGCTTTCGTAATTCGTGTCGTTATCTTAATATTATCTTTTTAAAGACATTATCCATACATTGGAAGCTAAATTTTCAGCTGATTTTGTTATAATTTTGTTGAACATAATAATAAGAACATAATAAAAATATGACTAAAAACTACCCAACTGAAATTCAACGGCATTACATTTATTCTAAAAACATTTTAAAATAATAACTACTTATATATTTTATGAATTTTGCTACTTCAAGATTAACACTAACAAGAAGTTACTTTGAAGAGTCTAGGCATGAGCATGAGTGTAAATATTAGTATGTAGGTTGCTTTAAAATAATGTAATTTTTCAAATGTACTACAAAAATTCGCGGTGTACCCTAAAACGTATGGCTGGCGGGCGCTGGCACTCACTGTAATTAGTCTGGACGGACAAACGAAAAACAAAATAACCTTTTATGTTATAGTATTTTTAGCTAGTAAAGCTAAACATTCAAAGAGAAGTTCTCATAATGATGTTTACATAACAAAAATATATATATATTTAGCTTTATGTCTGGTAATTTCAGTATAGGTAGAAAGAAAATATGGTATAGTCACTTCGCTCCCCACATTCCGCCAATTTTTGGAGGTAGTGTGTATTGAGTTGCGCTTTCCCTCAACAGCAGAGCCAAGAAGAAAAGAAAATGAAAATATTAAATATTTAATTTTCTCGAGTGGCAATCGAACTCACGATCTGTTTACGGTTACACACTTGCGCCCCTTCTCCGCATCTTAACTATGTAATACTTATTCCTGGTATATAATAAAATTCCGCAGTGTATTCTTAGTTTGCCAATATCAAAATTTAAAATATCTGTAAAAAAAATTCTAACAAGTAAAGCTTATTACACTGTTCAAGAATATTTAGAGGATAAACATGTATGGAATTAATGTCTATTGAATGTCGGGCGGGATAGTAGAGTGTAGCTAATGTAATAGTAAAATATACCATTGACTTTGAAAAGAGCAACTGTTGAGTTTCTTGCCGGCTCTTCTCAGCAGAACTGCCTTCCGAACCGGTGGTAGCTTTTTGTTGACATGTACATTCGACGATTCAAAAGTGCTTTTATAGTTTATTTGAATAAAGAATATTTTGAATTTGAATTCCTGCTGCTTACACTGCAACACTGTAACACGATACCCTCAATTATATAACATACTTTATAATTCACGGAAGACTAATATATTATATCGCCGTAATCCGTCTTGATGAAGATGCTGTTCAAGCCTAAGACAATAGTGAATCAGAAATTAGACAGAAATGCATCTAGCTATCTTAGTTTAACCATAGATTGCGGTGCGTGTCATATTAAATATTCAAACCCTTAATAGCATCTTCAGCTTAATACTACTTAATATAATGTACTTGAGGTCGTCCTGGCTCAGGAGCACAAGTGTGTAATTATAAACACGACTGGTTGTGAGTTCGATCCCCACTCGAGGAAATGAAATATTTATTTAAATATATATAAGCCCGGTGTTGGGTTCTGCTACTCAATAACGTAATGCCTCAAAAAATTGGACGGGCGTGAGGAACAGTGTCTTAACATTAGGTTCCCTCTGACAATCTGCCTCTAGTCCAATTTGCACAATTGGGAAGTTTTTAGCTATTTGCGATCGATCTCAATCTGGTGGAAGATTAATTTTAAAATACTTCTATTTCTTCAGTATGCCAAAATAAAATTGGACGATTCCCGCCGCGTAAGTATAGTACAAAACAATTATATACCGTTAGTTTCTATTGCTGTATACTTTTTCTTGTAACATACTGTATTCTTTGAAATAATCATCTAATATCTGTATTTTTTTTATTAAAAATAATTTCTGCAATGTGAAGATAATTTTATAGATACTTTGATCTTTCAAAATTCATATTCTAGTCATACCAATCTTCTTACGCAACTAAAACACTTCAGCTTTTGCATACTAATTTTATTATGTCGAAGTTTTCAAATTCCTATTTCATACATTTGACCCATCGCCGTGTATTCCAAAATCTTAAAAGATCAAAGACAATTTTGTCCTCTTCCTTAAAATTAAATTTCTTTGGGAGCCAGATAAATTGTGTCAAGAAGCCGAAAAGGTAAAAAGCCATAGTAAAATAAAAGAGACATTCTTATAAATGACACGAGAATTAATTTAAGAATCTTTTATAACTTCTTTCTTATTAATGTTATATATTAACGCGTTAGTTTAATGTGATAATAATGTAACCTGTGATAGAAAATAAATGAAATTAAGCAGAAGAAGCATATTAAGCATTAAGAAAGGAAGCAAGTCGAGGCAATTTCAAAAATTTGGCGGAACGTGAGTCATAGTGTGTCTTAACACTATGTTCTCACACGAGCATTGCCTCGGTTTCCAAACCAGAGTTGTCTTTCTTCTTATCTTTCTCGGTCTTGCCCTTGCACCGCAAACTCCGTATAACTCTCAAGTCCAAAGCGGACTCTAAAACTCTCACGTTATCTTCGTTTGTTGGGTTTGATTTTTTGCTTTCCATAAAGTTCCCACGAGCATGGGGAAAAAACAGTCCATCCAAGTAGCGCCCCCTGTAGTTGGGTAAGCCTATAGAATGTGTGTACTATGTGTTAAGTAATGAAGCACGTGGCGTTAGCGATATAAGCAAGCGAGCGACAAGCAAGCGAGAGACATGCGCTTCGCGTGTGTTACAAGAAACGACTGGCCGACCGGTTTGACCTATGCGCGAGCGCAAGTCGAGTCTTCAACAAGCCACACCACCCACCACCAGAGACTGTCAAGGGCGATAATAATCGGGAAACCGAACAATTCTATTTGAGCGAGTTCGCTTTAAGCCATCTTGAATGGGAGCATTGGAAGAAAAATCAGGATTGGATTTAGGAGTAGGCGTGGAAATAGGATTGGGAGAAGGATCGGACAGTATGTAGGCTGGTTTGATGCGGTCTACTGATACTGTCACGGTTTTACCTTTTATGAATATTTTAAATGTTTTGTCACCACGTTCTAGTGACTAGCGTGACTTCCGGCCAGCGGGTAAAACGATCCACAGCAGTGAAGCAGTAGCGATATCCTTGTGAGATAGGAAGAGGTCCTATGATGTCAATGTGAATAAAGGCAAATCGCGCGCGAGGTAGATCGAAAGTGCCTAAGGGAGATGACACATGGCGACTTACCTTTGCACGTTGACATGCCGCACACTGACGGGACCATTCACGACAGTCTTTCTTTAGTCTCGGCGACTAGCTTAGCCATTGCGTTAGCACCTGGGTGACTTAGACTATGAAGACTGTCGAACAACTTTTTTCTTAAGTCCTTAGGGACAAAAGGTCGAGCTGAAGATGTACTCACATCACAAAAGAGGTCTACTCGAGAGTTAGGAATTCTCAATTGCTTGAGGCGAAGTGATGACTCTCCGCAAATAAGTTTGCTAACTTGAGATTCAGCTAAGACCTTGAGGTCCACCGGCTCTGATAATTCCTCAACTCGCGACAGGGCATCAGCAACCACGTTATCCTTGCCAGATATGTGGCGGATGTCCGTCGTGAATTGAGATATAAAATCTAAATGTCTGTACTGCCTCGGCGAACAGTTATTTTTCCTGTCATGGAACGCAAAACTGATCGGCTTGTGGTCGGTATAAACAACAAAATGCCTAGCTTCAAGCATATACCTAAAATATTTAATTGCCTCATAAATGGCAAGAAGTTCCCTGTCATATGGCGAATATTTAACCTGCGATGGGCTTAACTTCTTGGAGAAAAAGGCGAGTGGTTGCCATGCACCTTCCTTGAACTGCTGCAGTACTGCACCGAGAGATCTATCAGAAGCATCAGTCACTACAGCTAGTTTTGCACTGCAGTCTGGGTGTGCTAATAAAGCGGCGTTAGAAAGGCCGTCTTTACAAGCTTGAAACGCTGTTAAGTGTTCCCCAGTAAGCGTGACAGGTTTAGATCCTTTTACTGACCCTGTAAGTAGTGCATGTAATGGAGATTGAATTTGGGCTGCCTGAGGAAGAAATCTTCTATAAAAATTTAGCATACCCAGGAATGCTCTTAACTGACGGACATTAGATGGAACTGGAAACTCGCGAATGGCCTGGACCTTTTTATCCAGGGGTCTACATCCCTGCGCTGTAATGCTATAACCTAGAAAATTTACTTCCTTCACACCAAAAACACACTTGGAGGTGTTCACCAAGATACCATATTTTTCAAGCCTTGTGAAGACTTGGCGTAGGTGCTCTTCGTGCTCAACCTCAGTGCGTGAGAATATTAGGAAGTCATCTAGATAACAGTATACATTATCCAGCCCCCTAGTAACTTCATCGATGAAACGCTGAAATGTCTGCCCCGCGTTTCGGAGTCCAAATGTCATGAATGGGAATTCAAATAAACCGAAAGGTGTCGTGATGGCAGTCTTCGGAATGTCCTCGGGGCTGACATGTATCTGATTGTAAGCTTTTTCTAAATCTAAAGTAGAAAATATGGTACAACCTGATATGTTATGCGTAAAATCGTGAATATGCTTTATTGGATACCTGTCAGGCACGGTACGGGCATTCAATTTGCGGTAATCACCGCACGGACGCCATCCGTTGTCCTTTTTTTGAGCTAGATGAAGTGGAGAGGACCATGGGCTATTGGATGGTCTAGCTGTGCCATTAGCCAGCATAGCTTGAAACTCTTTGCGAGCAATGTTCAGTTTATCTGGTGCTAAGCGGCGAGGTGGAGAGCAAACTGGGGGGCCTGGTGTCGTGTGTATGTGATGAAGTGTGTTGTGCGTAATGTTTTTATGTATGCCAGCTGGTCGTGTAATTTGTGAAAACTCATTAAGAATTTTATGAAATTGCGACTCCCCTGGGGTCACCAGTATAGAATGTGTGTACTATGTGTTAAGTGTTGAAGCACGTGGCGTTAGCGATATAAGCAAGCGAGCGACAAGCAAGCGAGAGACATGCGCTTCGCGTGTGTTACAAGAAACGACTGACCGACCGGTTTGACCTATGCGCGAGCGCAAGTCGATTCTTCATCAAGCCACATACTTTATATTGTTGACGGAATTAATTTCCAAAAATATTATATGTTTGTATTAATTTAATCAAATTTATTTAAAACTAATATAAGAATTACATGTAATAAACCTCGTCAATCTTATAATACCTAAGTATAGAATAAAAAAATTAATGACCTCTGCATACTGTAGTAAAGTTGAGAGATTTATTAGGAGAAGGACATTAAAACGACATTTGGGTTGAAGCTCTGGGAAATAGGAAGCCCATGATGACGGTCGCTTCAATGAGCTATTAACTGAAATATCTCATATTCGAGATGATTAGGACTCTTCAAAGGTTATAGTCAAAGGAATATTAAAAGTGCAAAAGTCCCACCATCTCTGAAGTTCTGTCTTTAATCCTGAGTTACTGCTAGTTATATTTAGATCACTGCGTAGACCTTTTAGGGTGCGAACTGACATTTGTCACCATGATTTCGAAAAGACTTAATAAGCAGGATTATTCTTAAAATAACTAGTCGTTGTTTAAAGTAGCAG
>HE671941.1:80355-120864 GCA_000313835.2 Heliconius melpomene melpomene
TGGTCTAGCTGTGCCATTAGCCAGCATAGCTTGAAACTCTTTGCGAGCAATGTTCAGTTTATCTGGTGCTAAGCGGCGAGGTGGAGAGCAAACTGGGGGGCCTGGTGTCGTGTGTATGTGATGAAGTGTGTTGTGCGTAATGTTTTTATGTATGCCAGCTGGTCGTGTAATTTGTGGAAACTCATTAAGAATTTTATGAAATTGCGACTCCCCTGTTACCACTTTTACTGAAGAAATATTATTACAATTAATTACAGTAGCAATAACAGAAATAGAAGTTAAATTATCAATTAATTTTTATGACGACAATCTACAATTAAATTATAATATTTTAAAAAATCTACGCCAATAATTGGTTTTGTGACGTCCGCTACTACGAAACGCCAAGGAAAAATTCTACGTAAACTAAAATCTAAATTTAAATGAATAAAACCATAGGTATTTATAGTGGAACCGTTTGCAGCACACAAATTATAGTCACTTCGAGCACGACGATCACGCACTGCCGATCTTGGAAAAACGCACAGGTCGCTTCCAGTGTCAACCAGAAACTGCATCTTTGAAGTCCGGTCCGTGACGAACAGGCGACCAGTGGAGGATGAAAGGTAATCGTCAGTCGCCATTACCGACTGCCCTTCGAGTTTTCCGACTGCTTGTAGTCACACGGTCGCACGCATTTTGTAGCTTTACTGCCGAATTTATCGTGATACCAGCAAATTGGGAACTTGCGGTAATTTGAGAGTGATCGCTGTCTGGATGTACGATTCGGTCTCGAACGCGAATGGCTTCGGCTATTTCTACCCATCGATAGTCTCTGTACTTCTTTGCGCAGTTCTGCCACTTGTTTCACCAAATCACTAACGATAGATCCTGGAATTTCACTAACGGTGGCTACCTTTGGAGTAGATGAGGCGAGGTCATTCACCCTGTCAGCTAAATCCGCCAAGTTTTCGAGTGAAGCTGTGCTGGCTTGTCCAGCTAACACTGTCTGAATACCATGTGGCAGACGACTTATCCATATCGTTCTTAAGAAATCGTCGGGAACATCTAATCCTGCCAGACTTTGCAGATGTCGCAGAAACTGGGAAGGTTTTCGGTCCCCAAGCTCTTCGTGCATTAATAATTGTTTAATTTTATTTTCTTTCGAAGCACTCAATCTTTTAATTAATTCGCACTTTAATTTTTCATATTTTTCCGTCGGTGGTGGATTTACGATAATATCTTTCACTTCCCTGGAATGTTGATTATCGAGATGTCCAATTACATAATTAAATTTAGTCACATCACTAGTAATTCCAGATATCGCAAACTGTCCTTCTACTTGAGCAAACCATATATCTGGCTCCTCTGGCCAAAATGGTGGCACCTTGACACCAACACGAAACACATCGACATTTTCTATCGACCGTGCCCCAGCACTGGTTGCCGGGCGTGGTCCGGTTGCGCTTTTCACCGTTTTCTCAACAGACATTGTCCAAACTAGGGGTCACCAGTATAGAATGTGTGTACTATGTGTTAAGTAATGAAGCACGTGGCGTTAGCGATATAAGCAAGCGAGCGACAAGCAAGCGAGAGACATGCGCTTCGCGTGTGTTACAAGAAACGACTGGCCGACCGGTTTGACCTATGCGCGAGCGCAAGTCGAGTCTTCAACAAGCCACAAGCCTAATACGCCACGGGTCCGGTATCCTGGTAGAACTAGCAGTAGCGACTGATCATCCCTTCAGCCACGCACCCACCACTGTTTCGCCGCTTGGGTTGGGGTATTTTTTTATAGAGGTTTTCTTCCTCGCATTCCGGCCGGCAAAGGCAAGACCCTCGGTTCCACCCACGATTAAGAGACATGTTCTGATATTCTCGGCGCTGGCACATATACCACTGCACCTGCGTGGCGGTAGAGTGAATACTCACCACGCACGCCCTCCCAGTTTTCACACTGTGTCCTCTGCTTGTCAGAGAAACACGCGGAAGAATGCCGTCACGTCGGATTATTCGCCGACGAGCAATCATTACCCAAGGAAGAATCCTATGGGTAATGATTAATCGCCGCCCAGGGTGCACCGGCACGTTCACTACTCGTCCCCCCGAATGCCAAGCGCATTCGAAAAGGGGCCAGCAGCAAGCGCACACTCGAGGAGGTTATCCGACTTCGCACCCCATCCTTTTACGTACCCTGCTGTAAGCTGGATACAACGTGAAGAAGAAAAACAGGTCAATCAAGTAGGTCAACAGGAAGTACAACTTGACAAATGCACTCATTTTGTGTGAAATAAACTACCAATATAATTTTAATGGTAATTTAATGACTTTTAAAGTTTACTTAGGTATAGCAAAGAAATAAAGTGTTGTGGAGTCCCACTCAATAACAAACAACATTTATAAAATTCGTGGAAAATTAAAAGCGGCACGTTTTATTATTAAGTTTTCCCTGTCTACTACATGAAGAAGGACGACTAATATTAAAAAATATTATAGGAATTACATGAAAATTATGCTCTGTTTCAGTTTTTGATAACGAGCTCGAACACACAAACGTTATATGTATTGAAAATAAACTCAGAAAAAGCAATAATTACACCCAAATCACACTTAAAATTACTCACCATTTTAGTTCATATAATCCTGATATCCAACTTTAATTACGAAACATTATTAACGGAAGATATATTCAAATGGACGCGCATACAAATATATCCATCAACTCCGATATGTACCAATATAATTAACGTAAAATTTAATGAACCAGTAATAGTTACATAAATATTAGGTGAAATGTACATAAATTACACTAGCCGCAAATTAGTTTGGCCTTGCAATAGTATGAGACCGCAAACGGGTTGCACATGCCTTAAACTCCCATTATGAGACACTAGTGACCCCCCCAGGCTCCTTCCCAACTTCAAAACTATCGCTATAATTTGTACAATATGGCCGGAGTAAAACCAATTTACAACTAGATTAGCCTTATCACTACCTCACCTGTTCACTCAAATATTTTGGAACGTTTTTACTTTTATAGTATAACTAGCGGCCCGCTCGCGGCTTCGCCTGCGTGAACTATGTTATTATTAATTTCTGTCTCCATGAGTACCTATGTCTTATAAGTGACGTCCAAGCAAAATTTGTCCTAGCATTTGTAGTAACGAAGTTTCATACAAACTTTCAATCCCAAAAAGATTGACCCCTTAGATGTCGAATATTACAAATTCCCGTCTTAGCGAGCACCTACGTTCTATAAGTAACTCCTATGCAAAATTACAGATTACTAGCACTTGTAGTTCCTGAGATTTCGTGATGAGTGAGTGACCTTTCGATTTTATATATATAGATTATGGTTATTTTATTTATTATCCTCCCACGATTTGAATTTGATAGTATTTATTCCTTTATTCATAAAAACATTTAAGATATTCAAAGAGGAAAATGTCGGGGTTTGTATGTATTACACATAGCCATTTATGAAGCAGTTTATACTACGCATTGATGATAGTACCTTAGTTTCTCTATTTATATAGTTCAAGGAATATATTCCAAGTCAACAACGAAGTAATTTAGCACTTAATTTTATATACCTATCCCTTATTATTAAGAATCATAGGTAAATTAAATATAGAGATGAAAATTAAAAATCTTATAGACCTATAATAATATACTTTTCAGAAAACTCTCTTAACTTTATGTTCGTACATGGCTTGGGCGGTATCCAAAAGGCGTGGGTTCGAATTCCATTAGGTTCAAATTTTGACACATTTTCTAAAAAAAGTATTTTTCTTTCCCGAGTGTTAAATAACTCTTTAAATAAAGTTTAGCATATGTTATAGACCATCCTATTAAAATCGCTATTTAGTTTATTCTACAAGCTTCATTACTTGTAATATGGATTATCTAAGAAAAATGAAAAAAAAAAGTTGCTTTCCGTCTTGAAGATTATGTCATCAAGGAAATTGTCACTTTGCGGGAAAGCGCTAAAAATCATTATATGCAATTCTAGACGTTATGAGGCTATATTTTGTAAGGAAGTAAGACATTTTTCATCTAAATTTTGCTTGCAAATTCTACGGGAGCAACTCGGTCTTTGATTACCTATCATCAAACAATTTTGTCATGCCAAAAATATTACTTTATATTAAAAAACAGTCATAGGTTTTTTAATATAATTTTTTTTTTGTAAAAAATACTGATATAAATCATTAAAAAAAAGTAAAAAATAATCACAAAAAATAATCATATTGCCAACAAAAAGGTTAAGTGTTTATTTGTGATTTACGCAAAAAGTGCCCAATTTTTTTAGGCGACATTGATCTCTTGTTTTAAAAATATAAATAAACCATTTTTTGTTGAGTGTAGCTAAAAATTTGCAAAAAATATTCTTCTCTATTCTTCGTTTCTCTTAAAAAGATAAATCATAATTTCGGTCGGTTCCTTTTCTTTGAAACAATTCCAAGAAGATTTAATTTTTAATATTTTATTATAAATGACGAAGCGTCTTAATTTGTTAAGACGAACATCTCCAAATGGATATACTAAATTAAATTAGATTCGTTTGTGAGTTTAGTTATAACGATATTATGATGTATTTTACAACTATGAGGGTTAAAAATAATCTAATAGACTTTTATAAAGTTAATAAAAGTCTAATAAGATATGAAAACGTCGTGGTGCAGTGGTACAGCTTCAAGTTGGAAACGTGACGATAATTGATTCGATCCTTAAAGTATAATTTCCTCGTTCTGGTAGTCGCGTAATGTTCTCGATCTCGAAAATCAGTGGAATGTGTCTTAACTCTAGGTTCCGTCAGCCTACTCAGCCATTTGGGTAAAGCGTGAAGCTACTGTAAAGATGACTACCTCAAATCAAAGTCTGGTATTTTCTATATTGATTTACATTGTTGTAATTTAAGTTTATATAATTAGAATAAACATAAAAGTCAATTATACAATATATACAAAGCAAAGATTTTTTTATTAATTTTACTAAAAACTTCTCTCGGAATTTCCCGAGCTCCCATGATGTAAATAGCCCGTAGAACTCCAAAGTAATATTCCATATAATATATAGTAATATTCCATAGGAGAAGATGCTATGAAAATAACTGAAGTAAACTGTTCGGATAGTATTAACATCCGTAAGCTCTCTTTTTTCTTACAGCGAAAGCAGCAGATCTCGGCTTGCCCGTAAGGGAAGCTAGGGCCCATTGAAGAGATTAGTCCCGAAAATATCGAGAAATATTTTAACAGAAACAATATATTGTTATATAAAAATAAGTAATTTCATAGTATTTATATGAATATATAAACACAGATATAAAAAACGAGAAACCTTTTAAGGTAACATAAGTAACGGTTTAAATTTCAAGGTATCAAAAACTTTATATTTGTTCAGTTTGTTTCTGGGACCATAGGACGACACACGTAAAAGTTGTATTGAAAACTTTTCCTATTGAACATTTTCGAAACTCTCCTTCGTACTTTATCATTAGATCATGTCAATTTTCTTACAAGTATTTATATTTGAAAATATTATTATTTAGAATTACTGTACAAAAAGAAATTATTTCGTAAATTTGATACCCCTATTGTGGTATTCGAAAAAAAAGATACTTCTCTTCTTTCTTTAAAAGATACTCCGCTCCCCACTTTCCGCCGAATTCTGGATTCATTGCGTGTTGAGTGGCGAAACTCAACACCGCGAATAAATGAAAATACAAATATTAATATTTCTGGAATATGAATCGAACCCACCTTGTATGTCGCGTTTAGTGTCACACGCTTTCGCTCCTGTGCCACTGGCTTCTAAATAATATATAATAATATATTATACTAGCGGACGCGCGCATTCTAGAAAACGATGAAACACGTGTTAAATTAAATATATTTAAAAATCTAAATTTCAAATTTTATAAAAATCGGTGCCGATTTAATTTTTTTTCCATACAACATTTCAACCCCTATTTCACCTCTTTAGGGTTAAAATTTTTCAAAATATCTTCTTAGTGGATGTCCAGATTACGAAAGTAAACATCTGTCCAAGTGATCTATAAACATAAATTTACAACAATTGTTTTCTATGAAATATCTACAACTTTAAGGATGTTTTTTCAGAGATAAATAGTCTTAACAGATGGATAGTCGGACAACAAATTGATTCTATCAGGATAACATTTTGTCCTTTTAATACCTTGAAATGACGGAACCCTAAAAATAAGTTTCAAATTTTTTTTTCATTTCGCTTATATTATACTATTAAAAAAGATTAATTATTAAAAACACACTAAAAAGCCATATTACATTTTCTAAGTATATTTAAGGGATATCATTAATAATAATAGGTAGGTAGTTTACTCTTCAGCTTACTATACGCTTATAGCCGTAGCGGCCGCTAATATGACATTTTGTACAGCTGGGTATAATTATGGTTCGCCGCAGTCAAACCGAACTATTGGTGGTAACGCAGGATATTGCCGCAAGTTGATATATCAACATTAATGATAATATCAAGGAATATGGGATTTCAGTACTTTAAAAGGAACCTACCGTTGTAAGACGCCAAAATTATTATTAGTATTAATTTTTTTAGAGTTTTTTTTATCAGTTTCCTGCTATATCTCGCACACAACAGGTTAGGCGGATAGAACATAGTGTTAAGATACACCGTTCACCATTTTCCGACAAAATTTTCGAGGCATTGCGTGTTGAATGGCGGTTTTTGTCTTGGTGCCAGAGCGAAGAAATGAAAATATTAATAAATAATAATTAATTCTCTGGAGTGGGCATCGAATCCACAACCTTTGCGTTTCGGTCACACCCTTGTGCCCCTGCGCCATGATGGCCTCAATATGGAGTGATGTGAATGACTGTAGAGGTTATTTTTCGAAATAAAATTTAAATTGACAACAATCTGCTTGCTCGAAAAATAATTATAAAAACCTCTATATTTTAACTACATAGTTAATAAAAACTGTTTATTGACAAACATGAAAATATACGAGTATGTTCATACAAAAAAGCATTCAGGCTTATAATATTATCGAGTAACGTTTTAAATTGTATTGTTTCATAAAAATATTTATTTGATAAAAATATTTCTAATAAATATACTAAAAAAAAATATCAAGTTTCACAAAAACAAAAACAATGGGTATATTTTTATGTATAAAAACTTTTTATAAATGTATATTCATAACATTCGACATATACATAGATTTGGAAAAAAAACATGTGAATCTACGAGCAAAATCTATAATATCTTTTCCTATTTTTCTAGCTTTCTCGCAATCAAATTTCATTACAATCGGTACAGCGGTTTAGTTGTGTACAAGTAACAGACAGACGTCTATTACTTCTACAGACTGACACTTACTTTCGTATTAGAAAGATTTTTTATGTTTTGTACTTGAAGCATTCCAGCTACTAAATTATCTATTTTGTATTTATATTTATCAAAATTGTTTTAACACTGCTTAAATGAATGAAAAAAAATGAGACAGAAGTGTGACGAGCGGCTTTGAAAGGAACCTACTGGCTTTGAGTTCTATTATTTTTCATAAAATCGGGGACAACATGGAAAAACAGAATATCACACTATAAGTCTATCACTGTGGCGTTTCCGTTCTGCTGGTATATAGAAAGGCTGCATTACTTAAAAGAGATTCTCAGTTAGAAATAATACAAAATATTTTCACATTTCTTCACACAACAGTATTCTTAAAATGCAATTCAGCCTATACTCGTATATTTCCAGGTACTTCCCCCGACATCTGGCTTGATCGACTACGCCGTCAGCCTCCGTCCGGACTACCATAAGGCTGTTATCGACACCATTACCTATTACGGCTGGACGAGCGTTATTTTCATCTACGATTCTCACGACGGTAAGTTCATAATATATGATTAGAAGATTTATGTTGGAAATTTCTCAAGCGACTACGTACTATTTATCTTTCCCGGGAGATTATTTAATATTAGTTTCGTCTAGCTCTCGTCCAGCTTAGTATTTTTGGTCGTTATATTTTTTATATCCACATTTATAAAGAGAAAAAGGAAAGAAAGTTTTTTCTATTTTCTATTCACTTAGAACTATTACAGTAGATGACAAAATTTAAGATCACAATTTAATATCCCACTCGCAATATTACTACCAGGGCATTACCACCGCGCTAATTCAAATATTAATCCAATTTAAATATCTATATATATAAAATCGAAAGGTCAGTCACTCATCACGAAATCTCAGAAACTACATGTGCTAGGAATCTCAAATTTTGCATAAGAGTTACTTATAGGACGTAGGTGCTCACTAAGACGGGAATTTGCAATATTCGACTTCTAAGGGGTTGTTCTTGGGGTTGAAAGTTTGTATGAAACTTGGTTACTACAAATGCTAGGAGTCTCAAATTTTGCATGGTCGTCACTTATAGGACGTAGTACTCATGAAGACAGAAATTAATAATAACGTAATTCACGCAGGCGAAGCCACGGGCGGGCCGCTAGTAATATATATATAAATATGAAACATAATTAGTAGAATTGTGAATTATATTATAATCAACGTACGTTATTAAATATGTAATATCCTTTTCAGTATTATAATAACTTCGGCCCGTTATTCTAAGAAATTTAATTTTACGCTTTTGTATTACGAATGCTGATAGATATAATATGATATTTTTTCATTAAAGAAGTACGAAAATATACGGCTTTTAGATATATTAAGGGGTCTAACAAGATAAGTCTGGTAAAGCTGCACTGGTATTTAATAAATTGATTTTACCTTGATTGTATTGCTTTTTATCAGAAATAACGTATTGAAATACGTTTCACTATTTATTTCTTTTTTAACACTAGAAGCGCCGCCGTCCCATTTTTGTCCCAAACGCAAGTTTGATTGTATGTAACTTTTTTATTTGTTAATTTATGTAGATGAAACTTTTTTACTATTACCAATTTTACACATTTATTTAATTTAAAATATAAATAATTTTATACCAGTCATACTTTTTGAAAAAAAATTAGATATACCTAGAACTGCCGCTGGGTCATTTTTGTCCCGCCATTATTATTTTATTATTTGAGGGTATAATTTAACATATTTTCATGCTTCGCAGACGAGATAAAGGTGAAAGGGAGATGCGGGGGCAGTAAAACATTGAATAGTAGGTTTAGCAGTCAATGCCTAAATTTTTAGGGTTCTGTAGACTTTTAAGGAAAAAAAACTCTTATAAGATCATTTTTTTGTCCATCCGTATGTCTGTGCCTTTATCTCAGGAATGCTTGAAGAAATCGAGTTGATATTCATATGAGTATATGAATATCAACTATATGACGATCTACAGTCCCTTGATTTCCTGAAAAAGCGCCCTTAAAAAAAGATATTACCATTTATATAGTAAAAAACGTGTATTTCGACACTATAAAGGGAATCAAATTAATAAGGTACTTTCAGTTAACTTTGAATTATGAAATTTGGCAGTTAGCATCTACATGTAGTACTAGTACAGGAAAAAATCTGAAAACTATACATTTATGCATAAATCTTAAAAAATAATAGCATGAAAAGTGGGGTAAAAATTGGTGTCAATACTAAATTTTGCTATTAGTTCAAGTGAGGTATCAGATGAAAGGGTGACTAAGGTATGCTTGAATTTCAGAAAAACACTCGATACCAAATGTGGGCAATTGTAGGGTAGGTAGAAGGAACCTGGGAATCTAGTGCTATGCACTCCGCTAGCATTTTCCGCCGAATTCTAGAGGCATCACCACGCAATGTTATAAATCATCTGTGATATATCACTGATGAAGAATATATTAATGCATTACTTGGCCTAATAATAATTTTAACTAATTTCAATAACTTATAATTTTCTAAGAGTTATTCAGTTAATTGTCACGACCTTAGAACGTATTTGAAATATTTGATTCTTTCTTTGTGTTTTGTTTTTTGGTAGTTTTATGTTTGTTAAAAAATAAGAATTGATTATTAAAGATGGTCTACATATTTTACGAATTATTTTAATAATATTTTTTTCGTATTATACCAACAATCAACAGAATGGGACAAATTTGTCACGACGGCGGTTCACGGGGGGTCTCAATCTTCGGCACTTCTAGTGTTAACTTATAGCACAGATAACTAACTTATATGTCCATAATGAATTTAGTAGGCTATTAAAGGAGTGGTAGGTATATGAAAGCGCCTGTAAAAAATCTTAAATTTCTATTACATTTTATTTTTACCAAAATATTTAAAAAAATATATGATAATAATAATAGCCCAGTTCATTTCAAATTTTATAAAGATATCTTTAAAGGATACCGAGAACACAAATCGTTATATAAAAGGTTGTAAATCCCATAACTTCCTTAATTTCTTAAATCTATACTAATATAATAAAGCGGAAGAGTTTGTTTGTTTGTTTGTTTGTTTGTTTGTTTGAACGCTAAGATCTCTGGATCTACTGGTCCGATTTACATTGTTTTTGTTTTGTATGAAAGCTGCATTCTTCAGAAGTGCTATAGGCTATATAACATTACATTATACATATAAACTAATATATTTTAAAATACTTTCTAATTTGACATGCAATTTATTCTGCCATGTTAATAACAACCGTCGTCGCTACGCGACCGCGTTCGTTACCGCGTAATTTTGATATTCATCCTTATGAAAATAAATATAATAGTCACTTTTAGCATTTCATCTAGATTGAAATTATATTTCTATACAAATTATATTCTTATATTTCAAGCAGGCGTAGCCGCGTCCGGGTCCACTAGTTATTTATATTTCCGATAGAAAATACAACCGACAATTCGGTACTGATGCTATATTTACTGAAATATTTTACAATATTAATCGGGAAACGTGTTAAACCTTATTTGTATTAAAACATAAAAGGTCTCGCTCAGAAAAATAAAATAAAATGCCATACCCAAGGTGAAAATGACGAGTTTATCCAAATTTCAACTAGATTAAGCCTCGACTAATTCGATAGAATTAATTAAGTACGGTTAAGCATTCGCAAACATCTTCTAAAGAAATTGAATTTAATCTTTTATTTAAAAATTTTACCTCTAAAGCAATAAAGATCCACGCATATCTACTTAATGATTGTAAAATAAAATAAGATTGTGGCGAGTAGAACTGTAAGTGGCGAGTTAACTGTAATAGCGATAGTTGCGGGTTCGATTCCCATATACTTCCCTCTGGTAACAAGACCATCGCGCTTGTTAAGTTCCGCCACTTGTCTTGTTAAGTTCCGCCACTTGTCTTGTTAATTACCTTGGGTATGATGTAGTAATATAAAATTATTTTTTTATGAAATTATTTTTTTCAATAGCGAGATGTCTTCTCACAACAAACTTTGCAAATCGTTGCTTAGCAACGGTCGCATAGCGGTTGTTATTAATATGGCGGAAAAAATTGCATGTCAAATTAATAAGTATTTTAATAATTATATTGGTATATATCGAAAATATTACAAATATGAAAAAAAAAGTATCCTATGTTCATCCCGAGACCCTCAAGTATCTCTAGATGAGTATTTTATCACAATTGAATTAGCGGTTTGGTCCTGATTGCATAAAAGACAGACAGACGGACAGACAGTCACTTTCAACTTTATAATATAGGTATATTTGTCTCTCAGGAATTAGTTGGAAGGAAAGCACAATAATTCCTCCTCACATCATAATGAAACGTTCTCCAATTCACGCTAATAATTAAAGTCTCCGCATAGCGTTGTATTTGCTCTTAGATGTACGTATCCTACAGTCTCGGCTGCGAAAGATAGTTGGGACATACTACTAAAATCTCAGACTTACTTATAATATAGCATACAAAAAAAATATATATATTAAAATGATATGTTTTACATCAAAAAAATAAATAGCATAAATAAAACATAAAAGTATTTTTTGAGGCCATTCGCACTGATTTTAAATATATAATGTTTTTTAGCTTAAAAAAACATTATAGAATAAAAAAACATTATGTATTGATAATCACCGCGAACGGCCTCAAAAAATAAATAAAATTGTGAATATTAGATACGGTCCAAATTAAACGTTATTTAGAAAAAAATATGAAATAATAAATTTCAACGTCCAGCTTAATTGGCTACAACACTTGGACAGTATCCAAGACGCACGACTTCGAATCTTGCTATATACGAAATATCTACAGCAACTAGCAGAGTAGTCTAGTAATAAAATATTGGTTACCCGAAGTCATTGAAGAGCATACATTTTGAACCAGCATATAAATCGATATTAAAGTTTACTTTGATGAAAAATCTCAAGTCCATCGATATACTCGTATTTTCAACTTCCATCATAATATTTGAAACATATATACAATAAATGAGGCCTTCGTGGCGCAGGGGCAAAAGGGTGTGATTGTAAAGCGACAATATCAGTTCGATTTCCACTCAAAGGTATGAATTATAACTTCTTAATATCTTCATTTTTTCGCTCTGGCACAAAAGCAAAAGTTGAGTTACGCCACTCAACATACAATGCCTTGTAAAATTCGGTGAAAAGTATTCTATTAATGTAATTATTGAAACTTAAGATATTGAAATACATAATTTAATTTTTTTTGTAAAAGTTGTTTACTTGAGTGATATTATATATAATGTCTATTGAATGTAATGCAGGATAGCTGCCAGCAAATGTAATAGATTGTACCATTGATTTTGAAAAGAGCAACTGTTGAGTTTCTTGCCGGCTCTTCTCAGCAGAACTGCCTTCCGAACCGGTGGTAGCTTTTGGTTCGTATGTTCATTCGACGATTCAAAAGTGTTGTAATAATTGCCTATTTGAATAAAGAATATTTTGAATTTGAATAGGTGACATTACATTTGTTACCAATATTATTATTTCTTTTCTGACAATTTTCTGACGAACTTCTAATTAGGGACTAGCGGACCAGCGCGGCTTCGCCCGCTTCTTATTTAAAACTTCATTTCAACTTCATATTATTTAAGTGATTTAAAATATATAAGAGCTATAAAATGTAACAACGAAGCTGTCAAGTCATTTAGATGACATATAAAACGTAATCAAAAATACAAATTAAAATATTCAGTTTTTTTTCTATTTTCCCGACTATTAATCAAAAGGTTGTTTCAATACGATGATCGTTATGTTTGATTGAAATATTGCGGTACAGGTGAAGCAAATAAAACACTGTCCGTTGCGTGTAGAAAGTAATATCAACCAATTTGTAAAACCCCAAATAAAAATAAAGAACAACGAAAACTATAATTGGTGGAACATTTTGTTTAGGATTCAATTTTCACTGGATTGCCTGAAGTTTTACGAATAGAATTTTTCATTGTATTATACATAGATAGAAGAAAATAAGTAACATAATATCTGTGATATATTTTTATTTTGAAGCGCAGGGGCCCAAGCTTGTGACTGTAACGCGACGGTTATTCGATTCCCACTCGGAAAAATGAATTATTATTTATTAATATTTCATTATTATTTATTAATAATTTCTTCACTCTATTACTAACTACCAACACGCAATGCTTCGAAAAGTGGGGAACAGAGTGCTATAAGCGGAATACAGGCTGAGGCTGGATTGTTTTATCTTGCATATCGCTATATCTTAGACAAAGCGACTAGTCATGCATCGACAATTCTAAGACTGTATTAGCTTCTACTAGTAAGCTTCTAGCAGTAATAGGGTAGGCAGAGCAAACCTAGTGCTAGGACACTCCGTTCTCCGCTTTACAATGGAATCCGTAGCTTGTCTACGAAAGCGAAGAAATAAAATATATTCATGCCCCCGGATGGCTTATCGATCCGCCGGTCCTCCTCACATATGCAGTTTGGTTGTCCCTATGCGCCATAATGGCCTCAATTCATCATCATGTCCGTGATGATGAAGCAATTTATCTATTTACGATACAAGTTCTGGAGAAATGGGTTTTATATTTATATTGAAGCTATTCGAGTCTTGCGAAATACAGAGAGTCATAACACTAGGTTCTTTCTATTCATTACGCTTCACGCTGTATCCCGCACACAGCAAGGTAGACAGAAAAAAACTATCGTATATACAAATTTATCTTCTTTTTGAATAAGATGTAAGAGTATCCAAAATTAATATTGTACAAATTTCTAATAAGTATATATAATATATATAATAATCTTCTAATATGAATAAAATAAAGTTACGTTTTTAATTACAATTTTACATCCAATTTGTCACAGATAGGCAAAAAAGTCGTATAAAACTTCTACTAAAATACAATTTACAATTGAAATAACTTATGTGACCTATAATATATGTGATAGAAATACTGGAAACTTGCAAAAAATATAAAATATCGCTCATGATAATGTCAATTAAATTCTGTTTGTAATTAAAAAGAACAATTTGAAGATTTTAACATTCTGACGTTTTTGTATAATAACGAAGCCACAAACACAAATTAGTCGAAAAATATAAATTTTAAGTAAAATAATTGTAAATTTCTTAAAATTTTCCCTTTATTTTAACACTGAAGCTTGCATCCACGCTCTGCATTGAAAGCTATCTAATTAAATTAAACTGAAAGGACTTGAAGTTCCTTTAGAAATGCAGTTGGCCACTTAAAAACAGTAGACGAACGATCCGGGACCGCCTAACAAGCCTACCTACTTGTGTTTGAATATGTAGTATAAATTGTGATATCATTTTATTTCTATAATTATTTTTTGGCCATTTTTAGATTTGCAGTTGAATGGAAAAAAACCTTTTAGTCGTCATAATATTATATATTTGTCTGTCAGTTCGTCTGTATATGACATACAGTTTGTTTTAAGCATCAATGTATATACATAAATTTATAAATAATGTTACTAAAATTTTTAAGTTTCATTCTTCTCCTATCATTGCCTTCCCTCGTTTATTTATATTGATTTCTACTATTTACGTACAGAATTGAAATTAATGCTATAATAACAGTTATGTTTCATTAAGCAACACAAATAATAATCATAAATGTAATATTTACACGCTATTAGGTGATGACGATAAAAAAAAAACATAATATAATTTAACCTACACCCACCGACGTTACAAAATTGCTTCATCCCATTGAAATTCCATGAAACAAAACGCACAAGCAACAATAAAAGGAGAACAAAGCCATAACAGCGTTTGCTATAACTGTTGGTATTACGAGTGAAGGGTAATAAAAATGAAAAAGACATAAAAAGAAAGTGCGGATGTCATAGCAGGCGGTCCGGACGCTACGAGTGTGATGCAGGACAGATAAAAGTAATATTAAGTTTGCTCTACACCAAGAATGTTTTGGTGATCACCATCTTTTAAAGAAATTTCGCGATTTAGTGTATACTGTATGTGTAACTAATTAATGGGTGCAAAAAATATATATTTGTATAGATATTGCGGTGATGGTGGATTCTATTTCCAATTGTTTGAACAATATATATAATATATCTTAAAATAAAAATACGTGATTCTCTATATTATAATGTTTTTCACAACATTTCCAAATAAAGAAAACGAGACAGCGTTTCTTAAATTTAGCGTTACCATAATATTGAAACAAAAAAATAATAATTTCAAATCTATTCAAATAAATTCCAGTGTATTGCTCTCCAAACTATTCCACCGTAGCGTTTACACACTAGTACTTCGACGTAGAATATCCACCATGGCAGTGATAACTACTCAGACCGGCTGGAGAGCCGAGCCAGGGCGAGCGCTCTATTGACCATGCTCTTCTACAGAAATAGCACACTCTTTTCTTATACCAATATCGCCAATTACGTAGTTTGAAACGATTGTGTTGATTGCATTGTTCTACGAAATGTTGTAACAGAGAAATCTGAAAAAACGTTTGAGGCCAGTCGTGGTGCAGGAGTGCAAACGTGTGACTGTAAACACGACAGGTTGTTAGTTCGATTCCTATTTTAGTAAAGAAGATATTCAATTTCTGCGCTCTGGTAACGAAGAAAAGCGCGGCGTTGAGTTATGTCACTCACCACGCAATGCCACCGAATTGGCGGTAAATATGGAACACAACTCATAATGAGGACGGAGTGTTTTAACACTAAGTTCCTATGCTCCCTACGCCTACCTTATGTATGTTTATGTATATACGAGTACATATAATACATTATATATTTAATAGATGTCATCTTTACACTGTCAGAAATTGTTTGAATGCCGAATTGAAGAAAAAACTTATGTGATGGTTATGGATGGGTACATTTTAATAAAAAAAAATTATATCTTATCCAATTCTATAAAATATTAAAAACATTGGGTCTCGTCAGATGGCGGAACTCCTTATATGCTAAAGTAAAATAGAAAACAACCATATTGCAACTTATTTATTAGTTACCACTAAAAATTTTTATTAATTATTATAAAAAAAAATATTATTTATTACATTTCTAACCAAACATGTTAATTTTGGAGAAGAGTAAGACAACTCTATAGATTTAATATACATAGATTAAGTCTTTGTATGCCATTCGTCCTAACCAGTTTGCGTTGCAATTTAATACATCGCTGCGAAAGCTTTATGTGAAAGGATAATAAGCTCTTACACAGACAGCTTTAATTTGGTGATAAGCTTGTCGTTAACATATGAGAGCATCGTGCGGAGTATTTTATAGTAGAAACTCTTATGCAATCTGTGCGGCTTTAATAATATATGTAATTCGATATTGTTATTAAAAATCAGCTACACGCTTTATCTAGCATACAGCAAGGTAGGCAAAGGGAACCTAAAGGGAACCTGTTAAGACACTCCGTTCCCAACTTTTCGCAGAATTTTTCTATGCATTGTGTGTTGAGTAGCAGAAACTACTCCGGACTTTTGCTTTATTATCAGAGCAAAGAAATAAAAATATTAAGCAATAATATATTATTCCATCAAGTGGGGTTCGAACCCACAAACGATATTTTTATATTATTCCAAAATTTTGTTTTAGGTCACATTCTTGTTGATTGTTGTTGCCTCTACTTATCCTGCTTTATGCGGATTAAACGTAAAGTAAAAAAAGATGAACGTGATCTTATCACGTTCATCTTTTGGGACTTATCCCCTAAAGTAGAATAGACCCCGGCGTAACGCTGTACCCCGCTTGTAGCGCAGTCGGCAGTGGGCAACTAGTATCAAAGTTCTCCGTTCTCCACTTTCCGCTTGAATTAAAGATGCTGCGTGCTTAGTGGCGGAATTTAACGCAACTTTTCTACAACCACTGCATTTCAATACTATCACGTGCTGTCCCTTGGTACTGCGATGGTCTCAAATAAAGCATAGAAATGAATGAAAATTAAATTTAAGCAAAATGATCAATAATAGTTAAAGTATAACCAGGTAGTACGAGATACAAACAAATAAAACAAAGCTTGCTTGTCAACAAATATAAACTTATAATTTTTTAATATATTATTTTTTTTCTTTTAGTACATTATTTTTTCCTTCTGTTTATACTTCTGCGTATGTGTATAGGCGTGTGTGTATCTGTATGTCTGTGGCATCGTAGCTCCCAAATGAATGAACTGATTGATTTAGTTTTTTTTGTTTGATAGGTGACTTAATCGACTTTTCTTAGCCATATTTTTATATTTTCGCCATATGAAAAATATCAGCTCCTACTACTTAATATGTGGAGGTTTGTAAATATCAATTATAATAAGAAAAGAACTAAACTAGTACATAATTAACATGCAAATATATGTATTGTAACAATATTTCATATTAATTTTGTGATAATTTACAAAGAAAAGTATGTGTAATACGTTATGGATTTATAATATTTATCTATAGAATTATTCAAAACCACTATAACTTGAAATACGAGTAACAAACGTCGAATTCACCTGTGTTCATTTTGAAGAATGCTAATAAGAAAACAAAGATATAATACCTTATACGTTCTGAGCAGCATAAAGACAAAACAAAGAAAAGGATTCGTTACAGTGACCCTAAAACCTAGTATTTGAGATAGTCTTTGCTGTAGCAACTATTTTTGTCTGCGCCCTACTAATTCTTTTATGAATAGTTTTTACTTTTACATACTACCTAAAACGACAGACATTTCTTAGTTAAAATGACGATATGTTCATTTTATCTATGAAATATATTTATTAAATGTTATATTATCGACATTTAGGGAAGTTAACAGTATATGACAAGTTACGGCCAAGTATTCCAATTAGATTTGACTTTAAAGTGTGATGTGACAGACATATAGAAAATTTGTTGTTTAGGGAACAGGTTGATCCAAAGCGTATGTACATATTAAAACGATATTTAATTAAGTATGAATAAAAATTGTAAATTAAATTATGCAGTAAAATATTATGTGCATTATAGAGAGAATTGCATGTTATTAATTTCATTTTTTAAACTCTACGCTTTCTCTGCCTATATATTTTTCTGAGACTGACAAAGTACAGTATTGCATTTACACATTTCGAAATTTCTAAATTAACGTATAGAATTGAGAATCGATGAATGGAATTAAGTTCCACCTCATACGAAAATTATTTGGAGTAAATGAAGGACGAAGTTATTTGTATATATTTTTTTCTGTACTTTGAAAATTAATAAAACATGGAAAACCAACAAGAGTTAATAAATAATATACATGAATAATAGGTAAAATTTATAATATGGATTATCTTTGTCGATCTCACATTCGACACATTTATGTATTTAATAAAGTAAATTAGTATTTGTAACAAGTAACTTTGGGAGATTAAAATATTTTATAGGTAAATCACACAAGAAGGTCAAATCATTCGGTTAAAAAAATATTTAAGGTCAAATGTCAAAGTTTTCAGTTATTTTTCCTTTTACAAACTGAAAACTTAGACTACGAATGGAAATTGATGGGTTTTTGTTAATTTTTACTACGAATGGAAATTAATGGGTTTTTGATGGTATCATTCATATTTGTATGTTTGTTGTTTATACATGGATCTGATAGATATATTGTAAGCAATAAGACCGCCTTTGCACGCTCTGGATTTCTTTTAAGATTGACCTTTATTGTCCTCGGTATCAGCTTTGTGTGCAATAAAGTTTTTCTATCTATCTATCTATCTATCTATCCAAACTCTCTACCAGATTTCACTTTTATGTGAACTTATGTTATTTGAATACTGAATAGCTAAATATTTTTGTCTAGTGCAGTTATTATACATATTCGAATTTCTTCAAATAACTTTTTATTGTAGGTTTAAAAATGATCACAAATACACAACCAAATTTGAAAATTGTTACTATTTAAAATGTTATCCTTCTCACAGTAGTTATGTCAAAGTTACAGAATAAAATAAAAGAAAAAAAATAAGTTTAAAATGTACAAAAATATTGAAAATACCTTGAACAGCCACAATTTCAAATCAAAATTACCTGACAAAAGAGCAAAATCGCGTGCAAACACAAACAAATACTTGAGGCAATTGAAACCTATCCACAAATAATATCTGTACTTGGCTGTCATAAGCTTCACATTTGAAATGTGATAGGGGTGTGTTAGCTGACATTCTTGAATTACAACCCTTATGTATAAGGCAATAAGGGACCGCACGGTATCTTCAAAAGTCGTAAATTATTTCTACTCCGCCGCGCGACTCCAGTATGAACTAACGATAAAGTTGCGGACAGTCTTTTATACGACGCCAACTAGGAAATGAAACAATAAATATTTATTTCACAACAATGGGAGAAGAATTGAAAAGTTTACATAAGTCGCTTCTTGTAGGTGTTTAAGTTTTACTTTATTAATGTAATTGCGACTAATCGTATTGAATATAATATAATTATTTAAAAATAATAGGATATAATATATTTTTTTTTGTGAAAGTTTGCTTATTTTTTTTAAATTTCACAAATTATCTCGCAAACAAGGTAGGCCTAGAGACCAGTGTCTTATTTCCCCGCTCTATGTCTAGATTTTAGGCATTGCATTACGAGTGGCTGAACTCAACACCGCAGTTCGTTTACCAGTGCAAGGAAATGAAAATAATTCATTCCTCTAGTGGGGATCGCACTAAGAAGATTGATAGGAACGGAGTGTCTCCGTACTAGGTTCCCAGATTCCCTCTGCTTACCCTGGACATGCAGGATATAAGGTTAATCTTCATTAAAATGAGATTTTTATTTTAAATATCAAAATTAATTTTCTATTTTCAACTTTCTAGGACAATAGTTCTATTGTCCTCAAAAAAAATATAAATATAGAAAAAGATTGAAATCAAGAAAGTAGTTTGTTTGGATTGAATCATCACTGCTGGACTGAAACCGTAGAAACTATAAATTAAATTAAATTAAAATTAAATAAAAAAATTAAAATTAAATTAAATTAAATAAAAATTAAATAAATTAAATAAAATAAATTAAATTTAATTTTGTTCATTTAAAACTCATCAAAGAGTGAAACCATAGTTATAGTAGTACCCGGTTAACCAATTTTATCCAATTACTCGTGTTATTTTTATACAAAAATAAATAAAATAATAATATATTTTTACAAATGGCTTCGGGACATTTGTAAATATTAAGTTTCACATTATTTTATAATAACACTATCATATCTACAATTTTCCTTTTCTTCTTCATTGGAAAGTGTTTATTTACTGCTTATATTCTTAGAAGTAGTAGTTTAGCAGTTAGTAGGTTTCGTCTTCTAGACGTCTTCTAGAATTTGTACATATTAATTCTTACGTTCTTGTTTTGAAGCCAGTCGTGGCACAAGTGTGCACCTATAAACGCGATAGGTTGTGGGTTCGATTCCCATTGGAGGAAATAAGATATTTATTTTCATTTCCTCGTTCGTGATAACGAGGCAATGCGCGGCGCTGAATTCCGCAACTGTACACGCAATGGCTCCAGATTTCGGCAGAAAATGAGGAACGAAAATATCCTAATGGTAGCGGTCTTAACACCAGGTTAACAGGTTCCCTCTGCCTATCCTGCTATGTGGGGGTTAAACGTGAAGCTAAAAAAACATTCTTATTTAAAATCGGTTAAAAGTCCACCTATAAGTAAAACGATAATGCAAGTAGAGGAACAGGCACGCCAGGATCGTAGAACTTGGCTTCCCATATAGTGCACGACGCTAACGCAACGTAACTTAGCGTAAGCTCATTTTACAAGAATCTGGGACAGTATGCAAAATTACGGCTGTTCAGACTACAGAAAGTATCCAGCATAAGTGAACTGCTTGTGTGTCTGTTCCTTTAAATTAAGTGAAGATTTTGGTTTCTAAGTAAATCTTCATATATTATATCTATTGGAAATGTAGGCTTGTATGTATGTACACAGCAGGGTAGGCAGAGGGAACCTAGCGCTAAGACACTCCGTTCCCCAATTTCCGCCGAATTCTGAAGACCTTGAATGGTGAGTGGCGGATCTCATTACCAAGCTTTACCTCGACACCAGAGCGAGAAATGAAATATTAAATATTTTATTTCCTCGAGTGGGAATTGAACCCACAACCTGTCACGTTTACAGTCACAGGCTTGGGCTCAGTACAATAGGGAGTTTGGTACAATTCACTTGATAAAAAGAATTGCAACATATTGTAACCATATTTGTCTACAAATACGCTATATAAAACTCTTCCTTTACTGAGTTACTGAAAGATAACGCGCAGCCGACTGGGCTTAAAAAGTTGAAAAGTGCCTTGAAGACAGATTTAGAAGTACAGGGGAACACTAAAAGAAGGTTTCTAAATATTCCTCAAAGTTAATGTATAAATGCTATGAAATTAGAGCTTAACTGATTTCATGAAAATAATCAAAATAGAGTCATTTTTTTTTCCAAAACAAAAGCTTAAAATAAAACAAATAGTTTAAAGATATAAAATAATGTCTGATTTTTATATGCATGTATTTATACATAATATGAAATTTCAAGACATGTTTAACGTTCTCTTTATTCCTTCGAGAGATATGTGAGATACTTGAAATATTCTTTCTGAGTGCATCTTCCATTTTATCCTTTTATGTATCTATTTTAAATTCTTGAAGCCATGTGTTGTTCTTGTACGTAAAGATTCAAATAATGTTTTTTTTTAGCTATATAAAAATAATTGATTCCCAACATTTTACAATGAGACACTTCTAAATTTTATAGTACATTAAATGTTATTCGGCTTCGTTCTTATCTTTATATATCTACTAAATCACAGAGAAAGACAGAAGATAAGTACAAGACAAATTATATACAGAGAAACGTGAAATATAGCGTGGTATTTCGTCTTACATAAAATAATAAATAAAAACATTTCTCCGTTTTTTTCTTCTACACATCATAAGTCAATTAAAACCAAAAAAATAGCAAAATCACTTAAAAAACTTACCCCACATCGTAATAACCATAATAGTGCTGTAATAATGGGAACGTATTCAGCACATCGTTATACTTCTTATTGAAACTCCTAATCATCTCACCCGATACTCTCGACAAAGGAGTTGATCTACCATTGTCGCTACAGAATGGGTGGGATTTACTAAGACCCTGAATAAAACAACATGCCGTCTCGGCTGAACCGGGTAAATGCTTTTGTAATCGCAGCAAAAGCTCAACCGAACGAAAGAAACTTTAGATTTTAGTCCGTAATTTGCAATTCATTTCGTTTGTTTTCTGTTTCTTGGTCGTTCTTGTTTGAATACATGTGTGATAGCTACCTAGTGTCGTCGCCAAAGTGAGGAATGAATGTGTCTTAATGAGAACGGAGTGTCTTAACTCTGGGTTCCCTCTGACTACCTTGCTGTATGCGGGATAGGCAACGTGTGAAACTGATTGAAGCTTTTTCGCCGAGTTCTTCAGGATCGTTGAGTTATTCAAGAAATCGGCGAACTGAACTCAACACTGAAAGCACGAGGCAAACCTCGACGACATCACAGCGAATTAATGAAAATATTAAATATTCGAGAATATTCGAAAATATTAATTACCTCCAGTGAAGATTGAACTTACTTACTTTAAAATGATTAACTTAAAAATGATATTCAAATAAAATAAGTGAGATAAGTGATAAATGTCACACCACATAACAGTTTCAAAGACCGCCAATAGCAGCTAAACGACTTATTCATTCGGAATTTGTAACATCATTTTATAACCGAGTTTCCTGCCATTTTAAAACCTATTTCAACTTTTCTCAAGATTTTCATTCGCAAATTTTAATAGGTTACATTATACTGTCTTTTAAAGATTGATTGATGTTTTGGTTTTGACGATTTTTTTAAACTAAAATGGTATAAAAACAATCTTTCTTTTCTTTTCCATATTTTTTTAAAGTAGGTATATAATAGCGGCATTTAACATAAATTGTCTATATAGATGTAGAACACAGCAATATGACAAATATAAATATTTCTATAATTTGAATTTCATTATAATTTATACCAGTTTACCATTATTACCAGACGTTTATTTTTACTTTTAATACTGCTAGTGGTAAGCATTACTTCACGTAGATTCGTCCCCGGGTGGTCTATAGGGAACATTACACATAAATTGTCTGTGAAGACAGTAAGTCACTCCAAGCAGCACTATTCGGCGGACAGTGGAGAATAGAAATATATTAATGGGAACGGAGTGTCTTAACACTAGGTTCCGTGGTTTCGTCTATCTACCTCTATGCGCGAGATGTAGCGTGAGCTAAAAAAAAATTAATCAGCTTTACGATGTATCACGCACACAGCAAGATAAAAAGGTAATGAATAAATTATAAGTAGTGGATAACGATATTCCTTGCAAAATAAAATTTTAAACGACCTCGTTTCATATACAACCGTCAGATTTGGATTCTGTAAAGGAATGGTTTTATCGAAATTCAACTTATCCATTGAGTTTAATGTATAAAACGTCGTTCTCCCCCGAGCGTTCAGGGCGTCAGTGTTGTGACCATAATGAATTTTATTGCTTCCACATTATACCAATCCAAGAAGGTTCCGTTCACACCATTTAGCTTTGTGCAGATTCGTGAAAACTGGTTTCCGACGTCCAAATATATTAGACCAAACCGTTATTAAATTTTGAACCTCCTTTCATAATATATTACTACAACGCCACTGTTTTATCACCGCACTCTTTCAGAGATATTAGGTTTTTGAACATTCCAAAGTTAGCGTCTTCGAAAATTTAAATCTTTTGAGCGTCATAAAAATTCTCATAAAAATACCGACGCTTGTGGACTTATACTATTGAACTTTAGCAATCCGCTGGTGACAAAAGGCTCATCCATCTCATAGCCCATAAAGTGGAAGATATGGGGATCTGGTGAGAGAGAACCTCTCTAGGCAGTTTATTTTAAAATTCAATTAAAATTTTATAATACTCAAATTGTTCTAGTTAATATTTTGTATGCAAAAGTTTTTAGATTACCTATTTGAATTTCGGAATGATTTTCGATGTTTTTTTGACATTTAACAAATAAGGAACAAGCGTTGTCATTTCAATTCTGCACAGTAATTATTTTGACACAAATTTATATTATCTATACTAATATAATAAAGCGGAAGAGTTTGTTGGTTTGTTTGTTTGTTTGAACGCTAAGATCTCTGGATCTACTGGATCGATTTACTTTGTTTTTGTTTTGTATGAAACCTGCATTCTTCAGAAGTGTTATAGGGTATATAATATTACATTACACTTATATACTAATAAATTAAAATACTTTCTAATTTGACGTGCAATTTATTCTGCCATGTTAATAACAACCGTCGTCGCTACGCGACCGCGTTCGTTACCGCGTCATTTTGATATTCATCCTTATGAAAATAAATATAATAGTCACTTTTAGCATTTCATCTAGATTGAAATTATATTTCTATAGAAATTATATTCTTATATTTTAAGCAGGCGTAGCCGCGTCCAGGTCCGCTAGTTTTATTATATTCTTGAATATGAAGACATTCGTGCATCAGGAACTACGACGAGTAGCTGAACAGGTGCAGGATGCCGCTGATGAGAATGAGTTATTTTCATTTCCTCGCTCTGGTAAGAAGACATAGCACGGTATTAAGTTCCGCTACTCAACACGCAACGTCTCAAAAAATTGGCAGTGCGTGGGGTTAACCGTGACTTAGAAGTGTAACATAAGTTATTATTAAAAAATCACCTTTATTTTTAAAAAATAAGAATAAATTATTTAAAATAAACAAACACTTGAGTAATATATTATAAGCCTACCCAAAAGTAATGAAAGTTACTCGTAAGGTCAGGAGAATAACAAAATCAAACAACGCCAGCCAGAGAGGCCACTTAGAAAATATTTGCCGCGCTTAACTACTTGAGCGACTTTGTGGACGCCGCATACTCATACGTTTATTTATCGAATACGAGTCTAATACATATACTAGCAACCGCAAGCGGCTTCGCCCGCTTGAATACATATATGTATAGATCTCATGACTTAGTTGAAACTTACTCTCTAGACTTCTGGTCTTCTAATCTCATTGTCTACAATGACAAGAAACATTGGTGATGCCGAAATATTACCAATGTCCCTGAAATAGGTCAAAAGTACAGAACAAATTAAATAATCTACTAGATTATAACACCATGCAAAAGATACATATAAATAATGAAAAAAAAACATGTATTTGTTACATCCTTTTTTTGCTTATTAATTATTTATAATTATAATATACCAGCGGACGCGCGCAGTTTCGCTTGCGTATTTAAGGGTGAATTCTAATAACCCATGAAACATGTGTTCAATGAAATATTTTTAAGAGTCTAAATTTCAAATTTTATAAAAATCGGTGGCGATTTAAAGATTTCTCCATACAAACTTTCAACCCCTTATTTGCACCCTTAGGGGGTGAAGTCTAGAAAACCATGAAACATATGTTGAATTAAATATTTTTAAGAGTCTCAATATAAAATTTTATAAAAATCGGTGGCGATTTAAGAATTTTCCCATACAAACTTTCAACCCCTTATTTGCACCCTTAGAGGGTGAATTCTAGAAAAGCATGAAACATGTGTTTAATTATATACGTTTAAAGTCTGAATTTCAAATTTTATAAAAATTGGTGACGATTTAAAAAAAACCTATACAAACTTTCAACCCCTTATTTGCACCTTTAGGGGGAGAATTCTAGAAAACGATGAAACACGTGTTCAATTAAATACTTTTAAAAATGTAAATTTTTCCATACAAACTTTCAACCCCTTATTTGCACCCTTAGGGGAAGAATTCTAGAAAACCATGAAACATGTGTTCAATTAAATACTTTTAAGAGTCTGAATTTCAAATTTTATAAAAATTGGTGCAGATTTAATTTTTTTTCCATACAAACTTTGAACCCCTATTTCACCCCTTTAGGGTAAAAATTTTTCAAAATCCCTTCTTAGTGGATGTCCAGATTACAAAAGTAAACATCTGTCCAAATTTAACGTTTCTACGCACAGCGGTTACGGCTGTGCGTGCGTCTTACCTCAGTCAGTGAGGACAAGTCCTTTTATATATATAGATTATACATAATTGTTTTAACAAATATTCACTATATGTCGTGTGGCTTAAACTAATGGCGAAATTATGTTGAATCAGACTAATGAAACATATATTATACTAGTGGACCCGAACGCGGCTACGCGCGCTTGAACTATACGAATATTTATTAAATATATTTATGAAATTATTTTCAGTTTTCAATAGAGAGATGCGTTAAGCAAGCTCATTTTGGGTGACGTTTGCTATCAACAAACGTTGCAAATCGTTGCTTAGCAACGGTCGTATAGCGACGGTTGTTATTAACATGGCCGAATAAATTGCATGTTAAATTAATAAGTGTTTTAATATATTGGTATATATCGAAAATATTACAAATATGAGAAAAAAAGTATCCTCAAGTATCTCTATATGAGTATTTTATCACAATCAAATTAGCGTTTTGGCCCTGATTGCGTAAAAGACAGACAGACAGACAGAGTTACTTTCGAATTTATAATATAGGTAAAATATTATAATATAGTTCAATATAGTTCAATATAGTTCAATAATTAGTATTTATAATATAGTTCAAGTACGTTTCGAATATAATCATGTGCGCTTCGACCCTGCATTACTTTGGCAACTAGAAACATTTATATTAATGAAATTAAAATTATTATTATTTGCTAAATAGCTAGTGAAGCTGCTAGTAGAAAGTACAAATGGGAAGGAGCTAGAATATTTCATCGGAAATTCTTAACACTAGCTTTTTAGCCAGAAATTACTATGATATAAAAATAACAATTGCAATAACTAATATTTAGAAACTGAGAGTATAAATAACATTTGCAAGGTAAACTGACCTAAAATGTATTTCTTTGTGAGGGAAATTATCCAAGACTGTGGACGGTCCGACGGAATTCCGGCGTCGGTCGTTGGACGTGAGTCATGATTGCGCCTTTTCTTATATCGGAAGATGAATAGACCAGTAGAAGTCAATCGCCGAGTTCGTGACTTCGATTAAGTTGCCCTCAAACTTGGATGGAACTTCTCTCATCCGCTTCCTTTTAAAAACATATAATCTCTGTTTTAAGTGTGGAACTTTTGAAAACTACTTGATATCTAAGCGATGCGCGACTGAAACACTGAAGTATTAATTGTTTTTGATGGTTTATTAACTATTTTTTTTGAGGCCAGGCCAGGCCGGGCGCAGGAGCATAAGCGTGTGACTGTAAGCTAGACTTGTGGGTTCAATTGTCACTCGGGGAAATGTTATTTTAATTTTTTTCCTCTAGTGTAGAGTTCCGCCACTCTTCTTTGTCGCTTCTCGAATTCGGTGGAGTCTTAACACTAGGCTGGAAGCGAAGTATCTTAACACTAACCCCTTGATACATGCGGGTTACAACGTGAAGCTGAAAAACAATTAGTCAACGTCAACGTCAATCACAAAAAAAAAATAGATAAAAATGTATTGATATGAAACAAAAAAATCCAATTTAGTTACATTTCGTACAAACACTCTTGCATATAAAACAAAAGCAGCAGAAAGTAATAATTTACTATTTGGACATAGTACAGTACGTACAGCAGATCTCAACAATGGGCCAAATGGTCAAGCAGAAAATAGAAAGTTTTAGCGGCTTTTCTCGTTCAACTATTGAGGCTTCCAATAAAAAGTACGCGTTTAATTGAGAAATTATTAAGTGAAGCGAGAAAATTATTTCCTTTTAAGTGTTTTTTTTGCATTTTGCACGAGAGTTGCTCTTAATTAAAGGTTATTTGTAATTAATTTAAGTGTTTTGAATAAATTTATAATATGAAATGAATGTCTTTAAATAATAAATTTTCTGCAGAGTAGATAGTTCAATTCTTGATAGAAGAACTTTCTAGATATTGGTTGTTGAGTGGCGGATCTCAACGCCGCGCTTTATCTTGTTACCACAGCAAGTACATATTACTTATAACATAATAATTATCATTACTAAAAATATAATTTACTTATTTACGATTGATTATATACGAGTATATATAAACAAAATTGAAGACAAAACAGATAGATATCTGCAATTTCAAAACAATCGTGTTATTTACACGATACTAAAACACATAGTTTGTAAATTTTTGTTTGTCTGTTTGTCCGGCCTGATCTCCGGAGCGACTAAATCGATTTTTATGGGATTTCAATGAAATATAGAGAGGTTTGTGGAGCAACATTTAGCTATTTTTTATGCCCTATATAAATATAAATTTAGCTCTAGCGGTCGAGCAACTCGAGGGCGAGGGCGGTTACAATATAATTATTCAAGTCCTTCCAACATACAAATTTTCAAACTGAAATCTAATATAGTGAATACTTTTAAAACATTCCTTAAAATAAAACAAAAGTACAATGAAACAATTAAGCCACGAACGGTTTTTGTTATATTACGAGTAACGTAACTTTTGTATAAAATTCATTGAGACGAAATAAACGAATTTTGGATTTCTACTTGTCCAATTAATTAAGTATTTTATGATACTCGTAAATTATATTAATATCAGCTTCACGCTGTATCCCGCACACAGCAGGGTAAGCAAAGGAACCTAGTGTTAAGACACTCCGTTCCCCACTTTCTGCCAAATTCTGGAGGCATTGCATGGCAGAACTCAACGCCGCGCTTTGCTTCGACACCAGAGCGAAGAAATGGAAATATAAAAGTAAATAAATATTCCACACCCTCGAGTGGGGATCGAACCCACAACCGTCAATCACATCCCTGTGCCGCTGCTCCACGGCTGCCTTAATTAAATTATATGAATACTTTATAAATACTCTATCAATCCGTTATAGGGTGCCTGTTTTGTTTATCCTTTTTTTTATCCTATCTTTTATTTCCAGTAGAGGCCATTTCGAAGCCAGTCCTGGCGCAGGGGAACAAGCGTGTGACTAACCGCAACAAGTTTGGATTGTGGATTTTAGGGTTCGTTCCCCACTCGAGGAAATGAAACATTTAATATTTTTATTTCTTCACTCTGGTTTTAAGGCAAAACGCGGTATTGGGTTCCACTACTCAACACGGAATGCCTCCAGAATTCGGCGGAAAGTAGAGAGCGGAATGCCTTAACACTGGGTGCTCTTCCTTAGTTTGACTAGGCACTCTATGAAAAGTCATTTCATCGATTTTACCTATAAAGCTAAAATCACATATGTTACTTAAATAGTCAATATCATGTTTTCTATGTACCAAATTTGATACTATAACCATCAGTATTAACGTTTTTTTAGGACAATCTCAAATGTACTGAAAATTGTCATAATTGAAATACTAATACTGGATTGAGCTGTGAAACTATGTCTGCGACGTACGGATTGCTTGCAAATTATAACTAATTAAAAATAAATAAAATAATTTTACTTACACACTTATTGCCTTTAAGAAAATTTATTAAAGAATTATAATATTGTCATACACCATAATTTATAGTTATAATATTCTCAATAGATTTTTACTTCACATTTTTAACCTAAATATTAAAAATATGTTTATTTCATTTATTGAATACACACAAAATAGAAAACTTCCTCACTGACTAATTATTATTTACATGCTATAAAAAGCTATTTGAAAAGTAAATAAATCGCTGAGTGGAAAATTTTTTTTATAATTCTTTATGACCACAAATTATAACATTTTCCGATTCAACTCCGTTTCACTATCCAATTTTATTATTGAGTTATGAATGTGGCCTGGAAGTGAATACACTCTCGATTCCTAGCCTTTCCATAATATCGAAATATTGAAATTTCATTCACACTGAATGGTGCTCGTGAAAGCCGATGTATATTTTATTTACATTCGAACTCTTTATGCCACATTTTTTAACTCAAACCCAACCGTAACTAAAATAAAACTCGACATCAACTGTAGAATCGACTAAATTTTGTAGAACGTTTCATTTTAACGTTTCTCCAATTACAATTAAATACAGCAAGCAAGGAAGTTTACTCCGCAAACATTGTATTTTGTTTGCGAAAGGCTGAATTCGTCGCCACTGTAAACACTTGCTATCGGCCACACTGAAATGAGTCCAATGTATATTTGTCGAAGGATTAAGCAATATTTCATAGCACAGAGGCAGAGTTGGACGTTGTTCTGAAAAATCAACATGTTTAGCAATTCAGAGTTACCTTTTAATATTCAGTTAATCTTACTATAAGTACAGCCGTCGGTGTGTATGAGACCAGACCAGGCGCTGCGTGTGTACGCCATAGGTCGTGGGTTCGACACTCGCTCGAGGAAATGAAATAGATATTTAATATTTAAATTGTTTCGCTTTGATGTCGAAGCAAAGCTCGGCTTTGAGTTTCACTCAAAAAGCAATGCCTCCAGAAGCTATTCTGCCAAAACTGCAAGATGTGGACTCAAAAAAAAAGTCAGTATGTACCTACTGCTGAAAAACTTTTTGACTCGAATTTGGCAAGCGTGAAGAGCAACTTAGCGGAATAACGACAAGAAATGCAATACGAACAAGCTTGAACATCTCAGTTTAGTGTATACGGTAGAATAAACAAGCTGACTGTAAAATTTTTGTTGCGTATTATTTAATTACTGGGATTCAAAGTAACATTAGTATAATAATGATGGTCGTAGTTGTCGTTGTCGCACGTGCCTGACTTTAATTGCTTAAAGTAGAGAGCAATTAGCATAGACTGAATGTAGTAGAATACAACGAATACCGCGGGTTTTCTTTGCCTATTTATATTTATTTTAATGTTAACGCAGAAGTAGACAAAGGGAACCTGGAAACCGAATGATAACGGTGTGTCTTAATCACTCTATTATCTTTAAGACAATTCCGTTTCCCATTTTCTGTCGAATTCTAGAGACAATTCTACACCCCATTATCAAAACAAGGACAAAGTACAAAATATTTCATTTCTTCGAGTAGGAATCGAACCCTCGACTTGTCGTATTCACAGTCACATGCTTGTGCCCCTAAGCAACGAGAGGCCTCGTACAAATTTTTATTGGCAATTATACAAAGAAAGACGGACCAGTTAAGTTCGAGTAGGAATAGCCCTACGAAGGTTCTGTACCAATTTCAGGATTTACCTCCCATTTACGTACAATTGTACATATTTTTTGTTAAATTTAATATTTTCCTTTTGAATAAAATGTACTATAAAAAGAATTAATTATTTTTTTCTAGGAAATACATATTAATTTTCACTTTTCATCTTTTTCCGAAAAGTGAAAATTCATATGTATAACTGTAGGTACTATTACTACTATTTTATAACTATGTATTTTATACTAATATTTTATAACTGTAGGTCCACGGGTGCCCTATAGGTTCAATTACCCTTTAGGCTAGAAACCTAAATTTTAATATTTTCTATTAATTTCAGCCTGATCTTGGTATATATACTATTCACAGACAACAAAGTGTACAATGTAAGTACAATGATACCATTCTTACATTTTGTAAGTACGGAACCCTAAAAAATCAAACCAATATCGAAACTGCGATATTGTACCATCCATACCTATATTATAAATTCGAAAGTAACTCTGTCTGTCTGTCTGTCTGTCTGTCTTTTACGCAATCAGGGCCAAACCGCTAATTTAATTGTGATAAAATACTGATATAGAGATACTTGAGGGTTTCGGAATGAACATAGGATACTTTTTTTTCCCATACTTGTAATATTTTCGATATATAACCAACATACTAAAATAATTAATTTGACATGCCATTTATTACGCCATGTTAATAACAATCGTCGCTACGCGTTGCTAAGCAACGGCTTGCAAAGTTTATTGTTTTAAGAACACGTCACCCAAAGTGAGTTTGCTTATTGCATACATGGCGCGCGCTGATATAGATTTGTATACATTAACAAAAATTTGATGATTTCTATAATTTGATATTCATCCTTATGAAAATAAATATAATAGTCACTTTTAGCATTTCGTCTAGATGGAAATTGTAGTTTACTGTATAACATTCTAATAAATAATTAAGATGTCACTGATTCCAAATGACCTAGCCTACGAGTGGTATAGTATGACCGACGCGAACGGGCAGATGACTTTGATGATTTTGTAAAGTTTTATATATTTTCGAATTACTATTATTTTTTATGTAACTATTTGCTGCTTATAATTAATTTATCTCCGTTCGGTTATCTATACCGATGTTATACACTTAAAATATCGTAATTTTAATCATTTGGGATTTTATTTAATATTGTTCGCAAAAATTAATAATTATTTAATATAGAAAAATTTTTAGTACGCGCGCACGGCAAACTTTAGGTACTTTTTCTAATATTAAGTTAATTCCTTTAGTTACTTTTACTTCCTTTGTTTGTTCATTTCGGTTACTTAGATATTTTTTCTAATAATAAATCTCCACTTATTATTATTTTTTAACTTATTTTAATTATTTAGGCTTATATTTTCGCGGGCGTAGCCGCGTCCGGGCCCACTAGTAAGCTAATATATCACCAAACAAAGAACATCAATTTTGACCGATAATAATGTAAACTAACATGACATTTGTGAACACCATTAGTCTCGACGATGGCCCAAATCTAACGATAATGCTTCTATTACGCAGATGTCAACCCTTTTCTAGCGGACGATGTCTTCACGCCAATCTTTTCGCGGATATTACTTTCAAATTATGACTACATACTTACAGAACATAATTAGACTGTGATGAATGACGGTTTTATCTTTTCGTTTCCTTTTGACGTGTCCATTTACAGTAGTTTTTAAACTTAAAAGTAATAAAAACGTAGGCGGAGGTAACCTAGTGTCACGCCGTTCCTCATTTTCCACCAAATTTTGCCTCGACACCAGAGCGAAGATATCAGAAGAGGATCCATAACCGTCGCGTTACAATCACACTATTTGTTCCTGCGTCAAACTTGGCCTCTAAAAATAAGTAATTAAAATCTTTGTAAATCCTGGTTTTTTGGAAAAACTATATTTGAAGTCATTTATTTTTGAAAACATTAAGTCTCGTAAGTAGCTTATGGATTCTATTTTCATACATTAATTTACCTACATCGCTGTAGTTACGATGCAGTATTAAATTTCACCTCTGCCAACTTGCATCAAGTTACGTAGACGTTGTCTCTTCGTTCTTTAAGAGAAAATGAGGTTAGTACATGATTAAAACAATATAGAATTAATAACTTATCTGAATTCTTATCTTTCGTAATAGGCGGAAGGTGTGGATTCCCTCTGCCTATCCTGCTGTGTGCGGGATACAGCGTGAAGCTGATTTAATAAATATTTTACTATGTAAAATTCAGTATTGATTTACTTTTGTTCTTCTACTCCTATTATGTTAATAATACATATATAATAAAAGTATTTTTAGTAAATATTAAATCCACATATTGTAATCAAAGAGGCAAAATCATATAACGACAAAGAAAACATCAACATCACATCAGCTTTCAAATATTTCTGAGGTTATTGAACAAGTTGCAACTCGACACAGTTAATTGCTTCACATGCTACATTTTTGTATCGCAATGAATAAACCTTTGACTTTTTACATTGGAGTGTAAAATTTCAAATCTACAGCATTTATAATGGCGTAGCGTCGGCTTAATTGGTGCGGAAACCTTTCAGCTATAAACTAGGAAATTAAAATTCCGCAATTTATGTAAATAAAGTTATTTTTTTATTTATAAAATTACATTAAACTCGACGTGAAATGAATGGAGAATTTACATCAAATTAATTAATTTGTGAGGGTTACAAAACTGGCGTAGATTTGTGTTTTTTTTTTAATAATGTTTATAAATATTTAGTTAAAACAATAGTTGACGTTAATGGCAGTTATAATTTCTAAATGTTCATATACCATAAATAATCAATTTCGTATAGCGTATAGGGATTTAGTGTAAATAGTGTCTAAAACTTAGTTGGCTTAGATCTCTTAACCTACACCGCTAAATGAGAAAAAGCATGAAGATAAAACAATAAAAGATTATCAAAATTAGACTCTTATTTTGCTTATTATTTAAATTGAATAATTAATCATCATTTAATTGTTTAATTAAACAGAATAAATACACAATTATTGTGAAAAATAATATAACTGGCCTTGACCCAAATAGAAAATTGCGAAATTTGTAGAAAATAGCGACATTTTAACCTGTTTCTTTCTTTACAGGTCTGCTGCGCCTACAGCATCTCTACCAAAGCCTGCAACCAGGGAAGGCATCGTTTCGCATTACAAATGTGAAACGGGTGGCCAATGCGACAGAAGTGGTCACATTTCTCGTCTCCTTAGAAAAGATCGACCGCTGGAGCAACAAATACGTCATCCTCGACTGTGGAACCCAACTTGCAAAAGATGCACTAATTTTGCACGTACGCGACGTGCATCTTGGCCGACGAAACTATCATTACTTTCTAAGTGGTCTGGTGAGTGCCCAACCAGTCATCGTTAAGCCACTGCGGTATCTCCAAGCTATTCCGCTTCCAGGTATTATGCCGAAAATTGGGGTTGTTAGTACTCTGGAACGGTTGTAATTTTTACAAATGGATTTCTGCTATGGAAGTACGGCAATAAAATGGATAAAGTGCACCGAGAATGCAATTACGTGCTAGTATTTGGATAATATTTTCTGTTTTACAAATATTAGTGTATTGGACTGTTATAGCCGATTTATCGTTAGCTTATTATGCTATTGCCAGAATTTGTGTTTGTTTCATTTGTGTCGTTTTGAATGGATAATAATAGAAGAAATTAAGATAAACATGTTATTAGTATTACATAATTATTACGATTAATTTATTTATCAGAATGTACTTTTTTTGTGTATTAACTTATGCTATGGGGGAACGGAGTATATTAACACTTAGGTTCGGTGCCACGTACCCTGATGTGCGTGGAATATAGCTTGCACATACAATATCTCATAAATATTTAACACATACCTATAAGCATATAAAAGTAAGTAGATGATAAAGTCATCTAAATAATTGGCGACTCGTCTATACTAATCAATAGGCTCGAAATGAAGAACCGTTATGTATTATCAGAGCACAATAGACGTTGCTAGTTTTTAATCTGCACATATGTAGATACGTTGCATTGAATAAGCTTTCTAATTAGCTTTAGACAAAAACGTAAAAAAAAATATAACCAAATAAAAAATATACGCTCGAACTGTTAACGTGACCCATTTTCATTTTGTCTGGTTAGTAAAAAGACAGTCAGTTCGGGGTTCGTTCAAACAAAATGTTCTATTTACATGAATGGAAAAGTCTTCACTAATAAGCATAGTTCATTAAAAATTCACACGAACTATAAATAGAAGTGTGTCACTAGGTACATATATACACGTAGATGTATGTATGTATGTATGTAGCGTGGTCATTATATTACTCAGAACCATTTGTGCAAATGCGTAAAAGGGTCAACTATTCTCTGTAAGTTTAATTGGGGGTTCAAATTTACGCCTTGTTTCAGGTAATGGATGATCGTTGGGAAAAAGACGTAACTGAGTTTGGTGCTATAAACATCACAGGTTTTCGTGTTCTCGATGTTTCTAGAAAGATGGTCCAAAATTTCATTGAGCTCTGGCGCAGTGATTCCATTTCGGTAAGTTAACTATTAACTTGTCTATTAATTATTTTAGAGGCATTTTAGAGGCAAACTCAAGGGAATGAATTATAATTTATAAATATATTCATTTCTTCGTTCTGGTACACATGCCTCAACAATCCGGAAAGTGAAGTGAGTAAATGGAAAGCGAGAAACGGAGTGTCTTAACACTAAATTTCATCTGCCTACCCTACTGTGTGCGGGATACAACGTTAATCTGATCTATTAACTTCAAATAGTTAACTAAGTAACTTAAGTCATGGCACCTAAAACCATGTGATGAAATTATTTTGTAAGACTATAAATTCATATTCAAATTCAATACACAAAATTGCACTTAGAAAAGACGACCATAACGTTAACAAAACTACAAAAACAAACACAAAAATACATTGATAAGCTAGAACAGCATCGGCATACAAAACATATCATATTAGGCAACCCGACTAACAATCCTTGGAGAAACGTTATTAGATTTCACCAAACGATAGTAAAATCAATACAAGATACTCCCAAGAGAACAATCAAGGATCCCTGCAAACGTGGTTCATTCACATTCATCTCGACAGCCAGGGTCACTAAAAACAAGGGTGTAGGTTAGTATTACATATTTACGTGATTGTAATAACCAAGTTGGGCACGATCCCAAATCATTATGAAATTCTAATTAGCAGGCGATCTTTGTGAACTGGCTTTTCTTAGTAATAGTAGAAACAGCTTGGTTCTTTTTTTATTTAGCCAGTTTAGTGTCCAAATTTTAGTAGATTAATCTTTTTTTAGCAACAATTTATTTTATGCACAAAGTCGTCCAAGGAAATATTTGAACCTAGTGCTAAGACATTCCGTTCCCATTAAGACACTTCCATTCCACACTTTCCGTTGAATTCAGAGGTAATGCTTTTTGGCACAAGCGTGCGACTGTCAACACGACCTTCAATATTTAATATTTTCGCTCTGGTAACGAGGCAAAGCGCGACGTTGAATTTCCCCACTCAACACGCAAAACCTCCAAGATTCGGCAAAAAGTAGGGAATGGAAGTGTTTTAACGAGGACGGAATGTCTTAACTCTAGGTTCCCAGGCTCCTTTTAAAAAAAGACAATAACATTTCTACAGGCAATAACAAATAACATTTCCATGTAACATATGCATTAAAATAAATAACGCAACTGCGCCAAAATAACATCTATAACAATAACGAAATTTAATTAAAATTTGATATACTCGTATTCCTATTACATCACTTTATATCCTTCGATTACTGTTAAATATATTGTTTTCCTTAGGCCCAGGCTGCGCTTATGTACGACACAGTCCAAGTGCTGGTCGACGCTGTTCTCCGTATGCTTCGCAAACGCCCTGACTTCATACGCACCACTAATCGTCGCGTCGAAAACGGCTCCTACATGGACTGCCACACCAAAGACCAAGTTGTCTTCTTTGAATTTGGAGAGAGGATATCTCGTATCATCAAACGGGTAAGTTAGTAAAAAGGAAATAATACTTGCTTAAAATTCTATAATTGCTCTAAAATATTATTAATAGACGTAGCGGATACCTCGCTGAATAGCCGTAAAAACTTTTACTGATAAAATTCAACTGTTTCAAACATAACAAATTGAGATTCTCATACGAATAATTTTCCAATAACTTCACATGCCAGCGAGATTCACTCCTGATGTATTTATTTTAGATGGCGAAATTATTCCATTCAATTATATTACAGCATATTCTTTCCTCTAGAGATATTTAAAATTCCCCATTGCTTATGCGAATGAATGACGCCAATTCGTACATTCAGTGACTGCGAGCGAATGCTTCATTACTTTTGTCAATCGTTGTATTCGAATATAAAAATACTTGTGTAATTTAAATATTGTATGTTGTCATCTTAGCCCGTTGCTCCTCATGTGCAACTTTTGAACTCAACGAGAGGTAGACGGGAGATATATGTAAATGCTCGTACATAAATGTGACCTAAATATTTATAGAAATCTGTTACTTGAACAAAATTTTTATTTATAATTTTCTGTATTTTTAATTACTTTTAATATTTATAATGTTTTTTTTACTGAAAAAGATAAACTCAATTACAATAACATTACATAATTATAACATATTCACATAACGTCACAAGCAATATAAAATATTAAAGACTAGCAGACCCGCGAACTTCGTATCGCCTAACAGTCGATTTTTTTTAATATGTATTCTGCTATTAGCGACACCGGGTCAGCTAGTAAGATAAAAAAATAAAAACTTAAATCATTTTTAATTCTTATAATATTCATTAAAAATTATAATAAAAATAACAATTTCCGATATCTTATTATGATGCCTACTTATTATATTTTATTTTATTTTTACTTATTCTAAATTCAGTTTCATTTTCATTGTAGTACTTTATGGTACACGTTATTTTTTGCTTGGTTATCTGGCGCGTAAACAAACAGAGCAGATGGTTTTCCAACACGGGAACAGACAACATACAATAGACCATGCGAGAAACATGAGTTTTCTATATTAATACCACAAACACTTAATAACTGCCCCTGGGATTGTTTATAGTCATTGCGAAAGCAAGCCGTACTGGAAACTGTAGTCTTTTAAGCTCGAATGGTATGTCAGTCGAAATCATTGGGATGCGCGGTATCAAAACGTCTTCTCCTTTATACTTTCCTTTCAATATGATTGCTTCTATTACGTTATTCATTATTTTTTTATCGCTTATCGTGTGCCGTTACAAAGTTTCAGTTGGTTAATATTTCGCAACATTATAACTACACATTCAAGATTTAATTGAAGGTTGTGAGGCGACAATCCTGGCAAATCAAGTGAATTTAAAAATTCCGGTGGATAGTTCACGACATCATGTTCATTAGTTGCCGTATCAACTGACTTATGAGTCCTTATTTTGCCAGGAATGCCATCTTGAAAATTTATATTTAATTCATTTACATCAGTGTGTTTGGCAGCCAGTAAAGCTCTTTCGCTCAACCAGTTATGGATCTGCGAATAATCAGCAACATTTGGAAGTACTTTATGAATGAGTTCATTTTTTAATTACGTTAACTGACAAAAACTATCAGGAAAGGTGATGCAGCCAGTCAGCGTATATATAGGAATTCTTGCTTAAATGTAATACCTTGACATGTTTCCACAATTTCAGTGAAACGTTTAAGTTTCGACAACATGAATTCAGTTCATCAGCTTGCATTGAACGTGGAACCACTGGCAATCCTCCTCCTTATAATAAAATCATTGCGCCACCAAATTGATTGGCAAACTGAGTTTTTACAATAACCTTACAATATTGGCAAGCAGAGTTCATAGGTACAATAGCAACACAGGTGTAGGCACTACTGACATCAATTGATATATCGTAACAAAAAGCAGCTCGATTCAAATTTGCAACATTATCAGTCAACTATCGTGGTCAGTACGATTAGATTCTTCTGGCTAAATTTGTCCACCGCCTTATAGAAGGCATATTTAGTAAGTCACAAATACACAACACTTTATTAATTTTATAAAATTTGTGGCTTTTAGATTTAGTAATATAGACGCACAATGAGACGTTTACATTTCAATTGACATCTTACCACAGAAATATTGACAAATATTGACATTAATAGACTGAGATCCCAGGGCCCCCAGACCTACATCATTTTAACAAAGCTGAAATTTTGAGGATTGATAGTCTAATATGTACTTAAGACTCTCTAACTTAAAAAACCTTCAGAGATAGTGCCAACTTAAAGCACACCTTCAGTTGCGCTAAAGAAGAAAGTCTCTTTTTTTTCTCATTTATTTATGTACCACACAATAAAGAAAGTACAGAAAATTTATGATAACAGAATAAATGTGTACAATGGACAACTTATCTCTAATAGAGATCTCTACCAGAAACCCTTGAATGTAGCGGATTTTAACATCCATTAGAAATGATTCGGGTGCGGTATTTTAATATAATGTTAATAATAATAATAAACCTACATACAAATATACATAATATTAATAAATATTACTATACCTACATAAATATATACAATGACATAAAAGAGTTGAAACAGAAAAAGAAAATTAATAAAAAAAAGACAAAGCGACTACTAAAGATTCTAATTGAGATTAAGAAATGTTGTTTTAATTTGATTTTAATAGTATTTAGAGATGGATTGCCCGACAGTATAGAGTTAGGTAGTGAGTTCCATAAGCGCACTGCTTGAGCTGTGAAGGATTTTTCATAGAAAGAGGTATTAAGTATAGGGCGCTCAAGCTTTGTACAATGTACATGTCGTACATGTACAACAAGTCTTTCACTTGGAAGTGTCAATTGAAAACGCTCCCTTAAGTAAGGAAGAGAGTTTTTATATATGTTTTAAAGTAAAAATGTATACTTCACATTCTTCCACGTGGACCTTTACTTCTGCCTACTACTTGTGCCTTTAGACGTC
>HE671941.1:120964-236652 GCA_000313835.2 Heliconius melpomene melpomene
AGTATTAGTTCTCAAAATTTCAGCTTTGCTAAAATGACGTCGGTCTGGCGGCTCTGGGATCTTGGGCTATAATATTTATACGATACTAACGTCACTCAATTTTGTCTTCCAGGAATCCAGCTACTAACATTTAAACTTTATAGTAGGGTATTAAAGTCCAAATTGACTTTTAAGTAGATAGTAATACGAATCTTTTGTATGGGAATATAGAAAAGTCATGTTTTTTGGACCTTTTCTGGTAATTTTTTATTTTTTTCTGTCTGTTAGAACCATCCTCGTACTTCAAGGAATATTATAAAAAAAGAATTAGCAAAATCGGTTCAGCTGCTCTCGAGATTTTGCGCTTAGCAACACATTCAGCGATTAATTTTTATAAAAAAGAAGATATTTCGTATATTTTATTGATATTATAAAATTACTTTTGCCTCGTTCCAGAGTGAGGTAATGAAAATATTAAATATTTCATTTCTTCAAGTAGGAATCGAACTCAGAACCTGTCGTGTATATAGTCGCGTGCTTGTGCCACTGCGCTACAACGGGGCCTAAAAAATTATAAGAATGTAACATTTATTTCTGTGATACACATATATGTTACCGATTTATGGATTTTTTTAAATTTTTTTATTTGAATATATTTACTTAAATTTATATCATTTGGTGTTGAACCATTTTAAATAATAATTATGGTATTACGTAAACGTCAAAACAAATGTTTATTACGTAGAATAATTTATTTTAAGACGACTGACGAATTATATGTAATAAAGTTTAGCTGGGTGACTGGGGTTTCACATTGGATCCAATTTTTTTTTATGTCAACAGAAAATGCTCATCACGTTGAATAACTTTTCCTAATTCGTTGTATTGATATCTCTTATAGATTAGGCGGGCTGCTAGGGTCTCACGTCAGGTATTCGGACTATCAAAATAAATTATAGCCTATATGTTGCCGAAGACTAATAGCTATGCAACAAAAGAAGTTTCATTTAAATCTGTCCAGTAGTTTTTGAGTTAAAGAGTCACAACAGACAGACAGACAGACAAGAATTCCAAAAATCATATTTTTACCTTCTATTAGTTGTATTGAGTCCCCCTGAAGTGTTTTTTTTAGTTTATATTCAATGTACAGATTTTACCCCCCTTACAGTTTTATTATATATATAGATATAGATTTTAATAATGCAGTTTAAAATCATATTTAATGAAATTCGTCATCATACAAAAAATTCACATCTAATATAAAACTAGATAACGCTGGCAAGACACGAAGGTATGCCCTCTCAAGACAAGTGTCTCCACTTTTGTGGGTTTTAAGGACATCTAAATTATGTTAATTCAAATATAATGTTGTTTAGTCACTAAAAATATAAAACTTAAAAAATGAATTTATTATATGTTTATCTTAACACTGTTCCTTCTGCCTACACTATTATATTCGGAAAACAGTGTAATTCTAAAGAATACTCAAATTCTATTTAAAATAATCTCTTAAAGATCTGTATCAACACACTGAGACAATGCTGTGACTAAGATAAAATTTATAATATATTTATAGAAACATATATCAAATTATTATCAGTATGATAACATCAGCAAAAACCTTTTAAATAAATATATTTTCCAAACATTCTAAAAATCTGTTAACATATAAAATACCAATAACCAATATCTCAATATATTTGAAGAGTTGAAAACGAACCAGTTGCCGTAAAACATACCATTACACAATATAAAGCTTAACAAAGGGAAGAAATGATTCGAAATCGAATGCCTTGCAGTTGTTCGTATTAAAAACGTGAATGGATTCCTCTTGCTAAAACTAAGCTAACGAGTGGCGAGGATATTGCGGATCGCTATGAGTTTCCTATTTCTTTGTTCAGTAAACGTTAGGAATGGGGACATCTTAAATTTCGCCGCTTTATACTCGTATCACAGAACAATCGTGTTCTATACTCTTGGACTTGAAAAGGGATTACGTTGCCTTGAATTTTTAAAACATTTTATTGTGCGAGTGCCTTTATTCTTATTGGACACGAGAAATGTACGCCGTAAACAGACAATAGGTTAGACATTTTTGTTTTAACAAATACTTTTTATTCGAAATACCCACATATATTAGGTACATAAATAAAAAAGTATGGTCGCTTCTACGCTAAATTTACCGTTTCATTTAGCGCTATATCTCGAATTATATTTCTCCTCTTTTACAGATATCATGAATGTTTAATTTAAATTATAATATTTTGTCCTTTTAAAAATATATTTTATTATAGGATTTTTGTTCAATGTGTACAACGCTCGAGCACTGGACAACAAAGACTTTTTATAACAGAGGTAACGAAAAGTATTACGGACGTTCCTCACATTTTTCATACATTAGATAGACCCGAAAATTTAATTTGGCGAGCAATTTTTCCGAATCGATTTTGAGTCTGTGAGCCTTTAGAAACTCGGTGTAAAGCTGTCTATTCACTATATAGCGATAGACCTCATTCAATTCTTTACATCCTTATCATTTATATTGTAAAATAGCAGTTGTGTATATTTATAATTTAAAATATGGTCAAAAGTACAGTATTTGTAGGTAATGTTTATCTTAATCTTATTGGAAAACTTAAATAAAGTATAATAGTTTAATGAGATTAACATAAATTAAATAATACGTCTAACTAAAATATATTAAAATATCTCTATCATTAATTTACCATTCACAAAGCTGGTAATTTGATCGACATTGTCTGCGAGCCCATAAATCCAGTAGGTGGATAGCCTAAGGCTGGAATCAAATTAAGTGGAATTATACAAGCGTACACAGGTGTTGAAAATGGGTCCGATTTTTTATATTGAGTTTGTAGAGGTTTTACCCATGTAGGAAATGGTTGATTATTATTCATTAGTTACGATTAGGTAAATTAGAGTAATTTTTTCAAATTCACTAGTTCCATCTTTTATTAAATAAAAAGTAAAACTTAAAATAAGTCCGCCTGTACTCCTTTATTATTATTTCTATAGAATTTAATTCATATTATATATGTATATTTGTTAACACAATCGTCAAATTGCACCTGTGTATATTGAAGTTACCAAAAGCAGGTAGATATTTTATTATTTGCTGCAGACGGAGATAGAGGGTTTGACTGGTCCCATCCGATTCAACGAAGCTGGCCACCGACGAAACTTTACTCTGCAATTGATCGAAATGACTGATAAGAGAGAAATGATTAAGGTTAGTTAAACTATCGCTTCTATCTATTAATAGGAAGCTAAGTAAATAATATTCAATTATTTAACTTTTATTAATGATTATATAAATCAGATTTATATTTCTTTATTTATTTTAAATTAAGATGGAATCCAAAATATAGTAGAGAAATAAAAATAAAAAATAATGTAGAGACATGAGAAATTTAGTAAAGAACGGATCAAATGTAACATTTTTGAAATAATTTCTCACCCATACTAGAATTTGAATACATATATATGCATTTGTTTATATAAATAACCTGGAGCCGTTAAGTACGAGATTGTAATACGAATGTCATCTAAGAGCAGCGTTCCCACGTTGCACTTAGACGCTAACACCTTGCAGCATTTCTCTTCGTTATATGTTAGTTGTTTTAGTCACTGAAATATTGAAAAAAATTTCATTAAAATACATGTAGGTATTACATTATGCTCATATTTTATTTTTCCTTTTATGATACCCAATTAATATTTATTATTTACCCCTAATATTACACTCTCGTCATCCAAGTTTAAGGAACATTACGTAAAAGAACTATTGATAAATGTAATATATTTTTTAACCAGATCGGGACCTGGTATGACAATCGGGGACTCATCCCAGTCGCCTCTAAGCTCCCGGGACTCAAGGAATTGGGCCACTACGACCGTAACAAGACCTACGTCGTCACCACCATTACTGAGGAGCCCTATGTCATGCATGCTAAGGAATTTGTCGACCCAAACGCTAAATACCGCGGCTTCTGTATTGATCTGACTCACCTTTTGATGGAGAAATTGGAAGTAAAATGTATGGTATTATTATTAAGTTCACATTATCATATGAAATTCAAATATTCTGCAGGCTTCACTTATTTTACTTATTACTAATATTGTTGTCTAAGTAATATAAAGATGTTGTCTTCAAAATGGGGGGGATATGGGGCATCCTGGGGCAAAGAATCTATTACTCTGTATCCCCAATACATTTCCTTGTCAATTGTATTAAATAGAAATCTGTTTCAGATGAAATACGACTTGTCAAAGATGATAAATATGGCGCTGAGAACCCAACTCTAGTCGGCGGATGGGACGGAGTGGTTGGAGAGCTAATACGCAAGGTGAGAATTTACTTCGCTTTTAAAACTTATGTGAAGTTGTTTTCCATTAATGTAGACATATTTTTCTTGTTAAATTGAGGAAAAATAAGAGAATATCCATTTTGTTAGAGTATAAAGTTATATATTGTGAAAAATAATTGTAAAATGTGTATAAAATGTAAATGCTATTTTTTTTTTTAAATGTATGAAATTTTTTTTTAATATTAATTAACAGCGTCGCTACAAGTATTATAAAAATAAATAAAACAGAAATAAATTTCTCCCTCTTTAGAGTTACACAATGCGGTATTGCAAAATGTAAGATTTTATAAATTTAATTAGAACATAGCGTAGGAGCTTGTAAGACGTATAATTCCTTAGAGTGATGAAAAGTGAATCCTCAAAAATGAAATACTTACTTCATTTATTTAAGACTGAGCTGTCTAAAATTTATAAAAAAAACATATTTTTACATTTAAAAAAATATTTAACAAGACACATATTTAGACCAGTCGTGAAGCAGGGGCACAATGTGTGTCTACGAGACAGGTTGTGAGTTCGGTTTCCACTCGAGGAAATTAAATATTTAATATTTTCAATTCTGCGCTCTAGTTTCGAGGCAAAGTGTAGCATTGAAATTCGCCACGTAGCACGCAATGATGACGCAACTGTGGAGGATACAGGAGATAAAAACAATACAAAAGAAGAATAGAGAAAGGTCTTAACTTAATTTGCTCACTCTCGCAATTTGTTAAATTCGATCAGAAGGTGGAGAATAGTGTTTTGATACAAACTAACTAAAATCAAGCTGAAAAAAATTCAAATCAAAAGTGTATATGGATAAACAATAGAAAAATATTATACAACAATAAATGAACGTCAACCGTAAAATAAATTGCATATCAATAAAAAAAGCACATCACAATTAAAAAGAATTCATAACTTCAATAAAATAATTCTCATTTTTCACAAAATAAATAAAATAGCATTCAGTTTATAGGTTTTGTGCATCTATTGTCAATTGCTTATGGGTCATTTCCAATATAAATAACTCGTATAATTTATTGTAATATAAAATTTAATTTTATTATTCTTGTAAAAACTAGAAATATATATTTATTTACTTCATTCCTGAATAGCAGGACCGTTTATTCTTCGTTCTCGTGTGTATTTGAGGGCTTGTGTTTCATGGTTTGGAGCTTAACGCCGTGTGTTGTCCTTGGATGGGAAAATGAAAATAATTCTTAAGCGGGCATCGAACCCACAATCGCCATATTTCCGGGAAGGCGTTGTACCATCGTGGTACGGCAGCGGATAGCCCCATGGAAAAGTGAAGTAACTGCAAAGATTATATCCGTTAAGCCAATAAATTTCAGTACATATCTTATTTCTATTCGCCCAAGTGGGCTGTGAACCTACTTGGATTGAACCCACTTTCAAATTAAATAATTTAATGTTTAATTGAAATTGCATTTCTTGCTCTGATAACGAGACAGAGCTTTTTGAGTTGCACAATTCGGCGAAAGTGGTGAACCGTAGTGTCTTAATGGGAATGGAGTGTTTTAACACTAAGTTCTAGGTTCCCTCTGCTAATACAGCGTGTTCCCACCCGAATGTTTAAAAGTCGTTCAATTTTACTATTAAAAGTCAGAATTAAATCGATCGCGAGTTAACACCATCCATAAGCAATGACCTGCCATACATTTGCACTGCAGTGCTAGAGAGTAAGAACAGAACTAAAGAAAGTTTTTACGAAAATTCTATTTGCATTCACTTACTTAACTACTTCACAAAGGCTCCGAACTTCATAATCTTTCATATAATCAATGAATATAAGATTTTTATTTGAATAGTTTTGTAAGTTTCTTAGGGTTTTTTAGAAAAAAAGGCAAAGTTCTTAAAATATTTTATGTTTTATTAATTTATTTGTTTACTTATGTCTATATTTAGCCAGTTGAAAGCAAACAATACAGATTCGCAACAATTACTATTTGAAAATATTACTTACAAAGATATACAAAGCAGATAAAATAGAAAAAAAATACAAATAAATAACTTAAAAAAATATATAAACGAAAATATATAAATGAAATGTTAAAAGTATAAGATAATGAATGTGTGATTAAAGATAGAAAATTTTTTTGTAACTTCACGCTGTATCCCGCACACAGCAGAGTAGGCAGGGGAACCTATTGTAACACTCCGTTCCCCACCTTCTGCCGAATTCTGAAGGTATTACGTGTTGAGTGGCAGAACTCAACGCCGCGCTTGCCTCGACAACAGAGCGAAGAAATAGAAATATAAATTTAAATAAATATTTCATTTCCTCGAGTGAAGAACATAAAAATCAATATAATAATTTGCTATAAAAAATATTCTTGGAATCGCTTCAAAGTATCAAGACAGCGAAGTGCCTCAAATAAATTATCCAATAACATCCTTTTACGAGGAATTGGCTCAAGTTGCGCATCACATTTAGTTTGCAAAGTATGAGAGTTATATACGAGTCAAGCTACTGGGTGCACTTAGATAACAAGTTATTTATATGATTCTACATATATTAAGGAAATAGTGATATATATGTCGTGGCGGAGGGTACCGTGTCTGACTCTAAGCGCGACGGTCGCGGATTCGATTACCGCTGGAATGAATTCCTTTGGTAACAAGATAAAGTGCAACATCCGCCCGAGTCCACCCTTCAAAATGCAATGTCGGTAAATGGGCGGGCAATGCCAAAAGAGAGTGTCATAACACTAGGTTCTATCTGCCTACCCTGCTATATGCGGTACATAGTGTAGTTAAAAAAAATAATAAATATTTCTATAAAAAAAAGTAAAGTATTCCGTCCAATAGGAATCGATCCTATACTATGCAGATAAGATAACGCATGTGGTGTAACCTTTTTATCTCCCTTTTAGTGATACCACCTGAGTTGCATGAATTTCAAAAGCCTTATCCAATATCCATCTCTATGCATATCTATCCTATCTGTCTATATATATAAAATCGAAAGGTTACTCACTCATCACAAAATCTCAGAAAGTACATTTGCTAGGAATCTCAAATTTTGCATAGGAGTTATTTATAGGATGTAGATGCTCGATAAGACGGGAATTTGCAATATTCGACTTCTAAGGGGTTGTTTTTGGGGTTGAAAGTTTGTATGAATCTTCGTTACTACAAATGCTAGGAGTCTCAAATTTTGCATAGACGTCAGTAGGACGTAGTCATGGAGACAGAAATTAATAATAACGTAGTTCACGCAGGCGAAGTCGCGAGCGGGCCTCTAGTATTACATATATACAGATCTATATTAATATTATAAAGTGGAAGAGATTTTTTTTTCGTATAGACAAAATTGTTATTAAGATTTAGATTGTTATTGGATAGTCCATGTATCTAGGAAAAATATTTTTAAATCGAATAATCTATGTCTGGGCTATAGGCAATTTTACATTACGTTATAACTAGTATATAAAAGTAATAGAGTAACAATAAAAATGTGACAAAACGAGAGAGCTCGAGAGCTTCCACTCTAAGTAAAACGCCTGAAGCTACGCTAAAAGTTAGTAAATAAAAAAAAATAAAAACAATAAATAATCAAAATTCACAAAATGACAGGAATAAATTTATTTAACTGTTTATCTAAATAAAAATAATTTTCGTATAATATTCGTAACTAACTTTCTTATAGTAAGAATATACTTTATATCCTAAATAAAAGTATTTAATTTTCGAAATTAATTCCTACTCAATTCTCTTATTCTATATGAATTTATCATGTACGCGAGTATATTAAATACTAATTAAGTACATTTCATACAATAATACCTCACCAAGAACTTAGACGAGTATTATATTCATACGTGACAACAAAGCCGAGATAAAGATAATCTCGAGAACGTTAAGTTTCAAACTTGGCTACCAATATCATAGGCTGCCTAATGTTTTACATTTAAAGTACATTATGGAAAACTTAGAAGTGTCAAAAACCTCAAAATCTACTAGAATTGTGTCACGGAATATTGCTACGAAAATTTCCATAAGAGCATCTTCAAATTTGCTCTATTTTCTCTATCGATCAATAATATATAAGTAGATGTGTAGGACGTATGTACAGGCCGCAAGGGCCAAGCGTGTAACTGTAAACACGATCGGTTGCGGGTTCGATTCCCACTCAATCTAGAATTCAGCGTAAAATGTGAAACGGAAACGTCTTAATTGCAACGGAGTAACTTAACACTAGGTTCACAGGTACCCCGTGCCTGCCTTTCTATGACATTCTTTTATTGTGTATTAAATATGAATATAAGGAAAATATTTGATGGCAATGTTATAATATGTATTACAACGACGTGCAAAGCTCTAAGCAAATTTTATTCGTTCTTCTATACATTCGTTTAATATTTACATTGAACTCAAAGTAAAGTTATCTTCTTTTATTTATATAAAAATTCCAATATTTTTAATGTTATATTTGTACATTTTTTTATTAAACTAGTTAAATAAATATACATTTTCATTAGTACAATCCATCCAACCACCATTCAACTAAGCGATCTGGGATTTTTTTTACATAAACGTTCCCCCAACTGAGAATTGAAGCCACACTGATCCGTAATACTGTTTCTATATAAGTATTCCTATAGTCTACAATTATCAGCATCTTTTGACATCTTGATAGATAGAAGCTACAGATATATTTTAGCAATATTGTAATATGATTCTTTACCTAAAAATATCATTCGTGTATTTGTTATAGCAAATGAAATGTGAAATTTAAATGAAAGTGAAACGTTATTCATTTGTTTAAATTAAAAAATATTAAAAAAATTGTACTAAGTCTATATTTTGCAGAGGTAATTTTTTATTCATATTACAATAAATTACGTATTAGTACACCAATCAACCAAGCCGGGCGTAAGACCAATAAATCAATCCAGCCAGCTGTAAAACCAAGTCAGACTATCCACTACCTCTCATACTTTGGCCACATAACTCGAAGACAGTCTGATAATCTCGACAAACTTATTGTTATTGGGAAAGTACGGGGGACGCTGGAAGACCTGGAGGCCGATCACCTTGCCGATGGTCCGACGCCGTCAAAGAAATTACTGGACTCTCCATGATTAGAGCACAGGGAGGAATGGAAGCATCTCGTTTGCTCTTCCACCAAAACCTACCAGAACGGGCACGACTTTCAGTAATGAAAAACACGACACAGAAGAAGAAGCAGGGGGTTAAGACACTCCGTTCCTCACTTTTCGAAGCATTGTCTGTTGAGTGGCGGAACTCAACGCCGCGCTTTCACTTCAATAGCGGAGCGAAGAAATAAAAATATTAATAAATATTAAATTCATGAAAATCGAACCTACAACCGTCATCGTTATTTTTCAAAACTCTATTTATATTATTTATTAAGACTTATTTATTATTAACAACTAAAATATATTTTTAGGAGGCAGACATGGCAATCGCACCGTTGACTGTTACGATTGAACGTGAGGAAGTGATTGATTTCAGCAAGCCATTCCTTTCCTTCGATGCTACAACCAAAAAGGAGATTCCAACTGATATTGCCACTATATTCACCTTCTTACGTCCTTTGTCCATGGAGCTGTGGGTAAGTTCGTATAATCAATAAATATATTATTCACTAGCGGCCCGCTCGCGGTTTCACCCGCGTTAACTATGTTATTATTAATTTCTGTCTCCATGACTACGTCCTAGTGACGTCTATGCAAAATTTGAGACTCCTAGCATTTGTAGTAACGAAGTTTCATACAAACTTTCGACCCCAAAAACAACCCCTTAGAAGTCGAATATTGCAAATTGCCGTCTTAGCGAGCACCTATGTCCTATAAGTAACTCCTATGCAAAATTTGAGGTTCCTAACACGTGTAGTTTCTGAGATTTCGTGATGAGTGAGTGACCTTTCGATTTTATATATATAGAAGATCAAACTTAATTATATAGCTATATATCTTAATAATTTAGGGTAAAATATAAATTTGATTTAAAAAATTATAGACTCTAATTATTAAAATTTTGTGTATTAGCTTCATATATTGTTGTAATATTTTTTTTATTCATTTATATTTTTCACCGCTCTTGCCCCCGAATTCTAAAGAAGTATGGAGTTGAGAAGTGTTACTTTTGCTTACCAGAATGAGGAAATGAAAATATTAAATATTTTATTTCCTCGACAAGGAATCGAACCCGCAACCTGTCGCATGCCTCTGCGCTACGGACTCACAACGATATCACATAATCTCCACGATAAAATTTTATATTACTATTATTATAACAAAATACGTGAAAACTTAAATATTTTGCAGTTTTCGATTATCGGAAGTTTCGTCGGCGTCAGCTTCTGTCTGTTCCTTGTGTCGAGATTTTCACCGAACGAATGGCGCGTTATGTCTCTTACCGATAGTCACACCACTGATAACAACGAAATTGCTACAACCAAGGTAAATTTACTAAATCTTTTAAGAAATTTTTGTTTCACTAATTTAAAGTTAAAAGAAACTATAAATATATTGTACACAATACGATTAATAAATAATTGAGGCCAGTCGTGGCGCAGGGGCCACAAAGTATGATTGTAAAATCGACTGGTTGTGGGTTCGATCCCCACTCGAAGAAGAGAAATATTTAAATTTATATTTTTATTGCTTCGCTCTGATGTCAACACCGCTTTGCGTTGAATTCAACGCCCAATGCCGCCAGATTTCGGTGGAAAGTATACAACGAAGTGTACACTTTCCGTTTCACGAAGTGTAACACTAGGTTCCCTCTGCCTACCCTGCTGTTTAGGAGCAGCATGAAGCTGGTTTAATTTTTTACTAATGATAAATAATATTACTAGATTTCAGTCATTATATATTATTTAAGAAGTTGGAGAAATAAGCTGAAAGCAAAACTTCAGTGTTTATTTCCATGTCACTGAGCACGTCAATAATATTTTTCCGCAACATCGCACATTGTCTCTTTCTAATTTCCGATATATTCCTTTTTTTATCTTTACGCTTTATCCCGCATAGAAATAGAGGCAGAGGCAACCTGGAAGTCTAGTGTTAAGACACTCCGATCTCTACTTTACGTCGAATTCTCATCGGAACTCAAAATCGCGCTTTGACTTTTTTATATATATTTTATTCCCCCCGAGTGGGAATCGAACCCACAAGTGTCGCATTTACAGTCGCATGTGCAGGGTAGATTTCCACTTATTAAAGTAGAAAATTGAAAACCAAAGCTGTTCTGCCTCCAGAACTCGGCAGAAAGTGGGGAACCGAGTGTCCTTAACACTAGGTTCCCTCTCTCTACAACAATCAATTGCACAGTGGGCACACTTAGGTGCATTGAGATATAATAGCTTTTATTATAATAATAATAAATATATTTTAAAATAAAAATGAATTTTCTTAAACAACGTTCTTCTTACAGACGACTATGGTAAACGAATTTAGCCTTTGGAATTCGTTGTGGTTTTCGTTGGGATCCTTTATGCAGCAAGGCAGCGATATTGCGCCGAGGTCAGTGAATGTTGTAACGTTAAAACGTATTACACAATATTACTTTTAAGTTTACTTTAATTTTATTTTATTATTATATATTATCATGTTTTTTTTTTGTTAATTGTACTATAAATAGCAAAAATAATTCGTGTTTTAGAATAAGATTGCAACTAATAAATAAATTAAATAAGATATTTAAAAGAGCGGGAAATTATCTCGCTTTGTCACTTTTTAGGATTGTTTGCTATCTTCCCATGAATTACCTATTAATTATCAAATAAAATAAAAATTATATTACAGAGAAATAAAAGGCATATTAATGGGAAAAAAAACATTTATTCGATAAACTATACAAAATCACAATGACCTATTACAAAAATATAAAAATAATTCTCACTCAAAAAAATCTAATAATTCAATACTTTTTGACACTTTTAAAAAAAGACATAAACACAAACAAATGAAATTCAAATAAAAACTTTATACATTACTTTTTTTTCAACGCCCGATTTTACAATGTTTCTTTGTATTTTAAGTCTAAAAGTAATTGCTAAGATTGTGTGTGTGTAAGTGTGTTGTGCGTTTATATATTATATTTCCATTTCTTCGCTCTGGTGTCGAGGCATAACGCGGCGTTGAGTCCTGCCACTCAACACGCAATGCCTGCAGAATTCGAAAGAAATTGGGGAACGGAGTTCTTATCTTAACACTAGGTTCCCTCTGCCTACCCTGCTGTGTACGGGATACATCGTGAAGCTGAAGCTGTGATAGTCTAAAACACTTTCCTATACCATTTTTATCTTACCTTTGTCCCTCAAAGATAAACTGTTTATTAGTTATTTATTCTTTTGTTTTCTTTTTCTATCTTTTTTTTAGTTTTTCCGATAGCTTTTTATGGAGTTAGTAATTAATGAATTCGACGCCTGTGAAGCGCATATCAATTGTAGTATCGTAGAAGTGTATGACAATAAAGATGTGAATTAAAAAAATACGGAATATTAATATATATTTAAAAATTTTTGGTTTAAGCTAGGTTGGACTAATTAAGACCTATTTTTTTATCAGCTTCAAGCCGTATCCCGCACACATAAGGGTAGGCAGAGGGAACCTAGTGTTAAGACACTCCGTTCCCCACTTACCGCCGAATTCTGGAGGCATTGCCTCGACACCAGAGCGAAGAAATGAAAATATAAATTTAAATAAATATTCTCCTCGAGTGGGAATCGAACCCACAACTAGTTGATTTTACAGTCTCACTTTGTGCCTATGCGCCACGACTGGCCTATTTAGTTTTAATTATCATTTTATATTAATTTAATCACTTTCACTCTGGCAATATTAATATAAACAAGAAACATATCGTCGGGGATAGTGCAAATCCGCGTAACTAGCATTGGATAATTTCGCGTAACTGACATTTGTAGCTAAATCTCATTTTCACGGCCATTCGACGTAAGATCCCGATTGGCAGCCTCCTGTTTGATGGGATTTTTTTTCGACCAATATTAAGCTAGATTTCGCCTAAAAACAATACTGCGTATCTATAGTCGACAATTAACAGTACCGCGTATGTCTTCAAGTGTCATTAGAATTGTATTTTGTAGTTTATTTTTGCTGTCAAACTCCGTCAAAACACATTAAATCAAATAGAGCTTACTAAAGAAATCGCTTGCACGCTCGAAACGTCATAAATTAAGAACTGAACAGAACTGAACTAAAGAAATCGAAGCTTTATCTTGTTGCGACACAACCACTTTTAGATAGATAAATCTCTTTATTGCATACATATAGGAAATAAAATATTTTACAAGAGAAATATAGACCAATATTGAAAACAGATAAAAATAAAAATACAACACAATAAAAACATTTAGCGCATAGAGGAAGTATGCAAAGGCGACCTTATCACTATTAGTGATCTCTTACAGGTATAATTAAATAACAATAAGATTTATTTGTATCTATTCCTTTTTACTTTTCACTTTTAGTGCACTCTGCTTAGAAAGTCCCAAATTACTGTCTATTTTCTGAAATAACCAATGTTGCATCGGTAGCTTCAACATCAACATGTAACAATAATGATTTGTTTCCTGAAAAAATCCTGGAACGTGAGGCTGCCATTTAGGCTGAAAAAAGATGCAAGTGATCTATGTTGTTCATATAAGTAAAGCTGGCAAAATTACAGAACAAATATATCAACAACATGTGTCACGTAAAGATTTAGCAAACGAGAAAAGACTTTAGACAAAGAGGCTGCAAAAATGGAAAGCTTCACGTAGTAACAGCCGATTTACAAGCTGTGAAATTATGTCCATTTTTGAAAGCTAGTGCATTGTATTTTAAAATGAAGTTAATTGTCCATATAAAACGCTATTGGTTTAATGAGACGTCACATTTAAAAGCTTCCACATGCACTTCCTTTTTTGTCAATTATTTGAAGAAAATCATGAAGAAGAAAATCAATTAAAAAAGTAAGACAAATGACGGACGTTGACACTGCCCGACTAGTCTATCATAGCTATTTCCATAGTATTTTATCTTATGGAATGCTGCTATGGGGCAGTGCTTCAGATATAAATTCAATATTTATCCTCCAAAAAAGAGCCGTAAGATATATTTATAAACTAAGAGCGCGAGATTCTCTGCGAAATGTTTTCAAAGATGCAGGTATTATTACAGTTGCTTCCCAATTTATATACTATAACATTCTCTTTGTCCGACAAAATATACATTGTCATAGTAAACATAGTGACAATCATATGATAGAAACGAGAAATAAAGATAAGCTTGTTACACCAAGTTTTCGCCTCCAGAAAGTTAATAAATCCTTTATGGGTCTGAGTATACGTGTATATAATAAAATTCCGCAGTGTATTCTTAGTTTGCCACTACAAAAATTTAAAATATCTGTAAAAAAGATTCTATCAAGTAAAGCGTATTACACTACTCAAGAATATCTAGAGGATAAGCATGTATGGAATTAATGTCTATTGAATGTAATGCAGGATAGCTGCCAGCTAATGTAATAGATTGTACCATTGATTTTGAAAAGAGCAACTGTTGAGTTTCTTGCCGGCTCTTCTCAGCAGAACTGCCTTCCGAACCGGTGGTAGCTTTTTGTTAATATGTTCACTCGACGATTCAAAAGTGCTTATAATAATTGCCTATTTGAATAAAGAATATTTTGAATTTGAATTTGAATTTGAATAGAAGAGAGTACTAAAAACGTCGTAATTTATATTGATGGTTTACATCACAAAATAGAAACGTCATAGTTTCAAACGCGCTTCCGCATTTTTTAAGAAAAAGACCATACTCAAATGGAAGTGGATTCAGTTCACTACATAATAAAAAGAAAGTTAAAACATCGGGAAATATTTTTACCTAGTCAATACTCCTCAGTTACCAAAGAAGCTAGCCTGAATCCATTTCCATATGAAGTAGTAACGTGTGACCACACTTTTTTCAAGGATTATAGCATTAAAAGTAGTCTTATTTATGCAACAATCCGCCCTGGAAGAGGGGCTGGTACAAAGTGCGGCAAAGTGGTTTTATTGAAAACAAACTGAACTAATTTCAGCTATTACTACAAATACCAAAAAAATATTACCCCATTTATTCCACTACGGATCTTATCTAAGAAAATGACTGAGACATAAAGTTTATTTATATAAGGTATCTGAAGAATCTATAATTGTTATTCATATATTAAATATATAACAGTAATTTGCTTTTAAATTTACTGATAATATGTTTTCTGAAAAAGCTCTTGGTCTTTTGTGTATTAGTACTTTGAAATTATTTATACTTGTAATACTTAAAGTTGTATAAAAGGCTGATAAAGAATCGCTCAAAGCTGATTAAAAAGTATTATTGATAGTGTATTTTTAATTTTATATTTAAGGGGGATTGCTTAAAAAATACATTAATTAATAAATGATAAAATCTCCATTTTATTATTAAATATTATTTGGAACATTAATTGCACGTTTGACTTTAAAACCGTGTAACTAACTGTCAGGTTTCAATTTAATAAGATCGTGGTCAAATCAAATCAGCGTAAGTGGCGTGTCGCTTAAATTAACCACTTGTTAACCACTGTAAAGGATTGTATATGACAAAAATATGTAGAAAATACCAATTATTATTCTCTATGTTAAAATGAGACCACTTGGACTTAAATTAACGATGTTATAAAGTTTTAACCTCCTCCTGTAAAATTACATCAAGTGCAGATACGCGCTCCCCACCTGTGGTAGATTCGCGATTCTGCACTATCCCCGACGATATTTATCTTATTCTTCTAATTATATAAATCTAATTTAATTTGATATATTAAATATATTTAAAATTTTAGGTCAATCTCAGGAAGGATCGTAGGTACTTTCTGGTGTTTCTTTGCGTTCGTCGTCGTGTCTAGCTACACGGCTAACATGGCTTCCTACCTAACGATCACACGTATAAACGAACCACTTCAAACGTATACTAAAGTGACAACCTGCCCTGAAGTAAGTGGAAATAAAATGTTTATATATATTTTTCTTATATCTACATATATTTCTATGAAAGTTATTATATTGTATGCTTTAGGAAATCTTGAGGAAAATTATATATTTTACAAGTTTAATAAGTGTTTTATATGTAATTACAAGCTATAAACTCTCTATAATCACTAATAGCAATAGTTTATAAAATATAAGCACGTTTTGTTTTTTAGGATAAGAACTACAAGTATGTTGCGAATAAAGCTAGTACTAAATATAGAAAAAAATATTTTTTTTTTGATTATTCTATTAATAATTACATCGACTTTCAGCATGAAAGTTTTATGTTCAAGTCTAAATTAATCAATCACGAAATATTTTATTAAAGATTTACCTCAATTTTATAAGTTGGAAATCTAATAATAAAAAGCGGCTATTTTTTATTTCTTATTATATTCCTATTTTAACTGCTAAATGAAATTCAGGTAATTTTGGACGAACTGGGGAGAAGTTACCACATTCTCCACTTTCCGCCTATTTAAAAATACCCAAAGACCAAATATAACATCTTATCTTGTCTAAGTAAATTAGGAATAACATTTACTCTATATGAATGTTTATTTTGATTCGAATTTACAACCAACATAGAATCAATGAATTTAAAATTGAATTAAACTTGATGAATACAGTAAAATTTAGAGACCTTTTGTTATATCAAAACATTGTTCAAACACTGTCTGGTTAAAATTTTATTCAAATGGCTTACTGCAATATATTTTATTACTTTTTTTATGATTTTGAATGTGGTTAAAATGCAGGTGCTATATAAAACATTTTAACTGCCGCGCATAATGGTGTAAATTTATAACACTGGCAACAGTTAATCTAACGGCCCAATATTTTCACTTATTCTGTTTTTAAAATACAAACTACATACAACATTTTAGTGATCAAATGATTAAAATTTAGAAGATCAGAGGCCGTCGTAGCGCAGCAACACAGGGGTGTGATTGTAGCGCCACGATAGTGGGTTCGATCCCCACTCGAAGAAGTGAAATATTTATTTACGTTTATATTTCCATTTCTTCGCTCTGGTGTCGAGGCGGCGTTGAGTTCTGCCACTCAACACGCAATGCCTCCAGAATTCGGCAGAAAGTGGGGAACGGAGTGTCTTAGCACTAGGCACCCTCTGTCTACCCTGCTGTGTGCGGGATACAGTGTGAAGCTGAAAAAAAATCCTAATTATTATTAATACAATAATATAATTGTACAAAAAAATAAAATAAATGAAAGTTGTTATCCTATATCTTATAAAACAAAGTCGCTTTTTGTGTCTGTCTGAACTTTCTAACTCTTCTTCTTCTAAACCACCCAACGGATTTGGATGCAGTCTTCACCATTAGGTCGAGTATTTCTCAGGGAAGGTTTATATATAGTTTATTATTTGTACATTCTTATGTAAATTAACATAAATACGATAAATGTGTATAAAGTCCTACCCGCTGAGACACTTTCGCGCATGCGCTGCTTTAATGGTAAGTACTACATGAAAATAATGTACTGGAGTATTGTTCCTCTTAATAAGATCTACAAAAAAGTCCGCGATGGCATATTCGTATCTTTTAAGAATAACGTGTAGTGATCATATTTCTGTCTAAAAATAGTAATTTCAATATATTTTTTATTGTAAGGGATATTTCTCCATAATGGTATTAATCCTTATCCTTTAAAATACTTTATTAAATTTCTACGTTAAACGAAGATAAAATTTGCTTTTTAAACTATTTCGAAATTGCGAATAGTTTTAGAGAAAAACGCATTTAATTTTTGACACATCACGCTGTTCACACATCAACTGTATCGAGTCAAGTTTCACTTATCCCTTACTCTCAGCATATAAATAAGTATATTAGTTACGTTGGCCATTTATTGTAGATTAAAACTGTGTTTTCTGTTTTTCATTTTAATAAGTACTTTAGAAGTTGTTACAATATCAAAAAATCCTTGCTGCGAAACGCGCCTCGCGACGTTATGCTTATACAAGCGAGTCCGCCGCGCCCGCCTGCCTTACACGCATCGGTGGTTCAGTGGTAGAATGCTCGCCTGCCACGCGGGCAACCCAGCCCGGGTTCAATTCCCGGCCGATGCATTCTATTTAATTTTCGTCACAGGCAGCCACGTAGTGCTTGCTTTTCATCAGGGACAGAATACCATCTTCAGCATTAACCACAAGCTCGAAAAAAAAAACCCGCCTGCCTTTATAACAACGAAGATTTAGATGCGTTTGCACGTATTGGATAATTCGAGTTGAATGTATTATTTAATGTCATTTAACTATTTAAAAATAGTAATTTAAATATATTTTAATAAGTACTTGAAAAGATTAGTAGCACAGATATAAAATTACGGTACCTACTAAAAAATCCTTGCTGTGTAAAACAATTGGAAAATCCTTATTGAAACTACGAAAATGCGGGTTGCATTAGGGTTTAATTAATTTTCACATTATCTTAAGTGATTTGCAAACATACATTATATGAATAATCCAGTAGTAAAAGCGGGCGAAGCCGCAATAGGGTCGCTAGTTAGAATATATTATTGTAATCAATACCACTAAAATACATATTATTAATTCCTGAACTCAATTTTGATGTTCGCGCAGGCAAAATCTAGAACAAAATCAATTAGTTCCAATAATACAAAGCATTCTTCTTAGGATCAAGTTCCTCGTCGTCCACTGGATGAGCCGGATGACCACGTCTGGATGGGATTCCTGTCAGCCCGAAATTTCATGGGACCTTCGGAAATTAAAAAACCTTGCGAAATGATGGTTTCTGTCACCCAATCTGGTGTCAAGGACTTTGCTGTGGCTTTCCCAAAAGGATCCAAACTAAGGTATGTTATGGTTATAAAAATGTTATTTTATATAAGCTGCGGATTAAGCGAATGTTGTGTTAAAGATAGCATTGCGAATAATAAAGATTTATTATAAAATACTTATGTTGTTTTATAGTGTATTAGAATTGGAATTTTCTTTGGTATTAAAATTTTCAAGGTGAAAGAAAACATGTTTTATTTCATCAACAAACTATATAAGAAGTTCACATTTTGTAGGGATGGAGTGAATCTAGCTATACAGGCTCTGAAGGACGAAGGTGCATTACAAACTCTTGTCCGGAAATGGTTCATTGATAGCAAGTGCTCCGCCGATAGTGAGGTAACTTATATTAGAATATTGTGTACTTACTTATAGAGATTTATTTTTGAGGCCGTCGCAGCGCAGGTGACTGGTAAAGCGACGATTGTGAGTTCGATCCCACTCTGAGGAATGGATAATTAATAATATCATTTCTTCGTCCTGACACCAAGGCAAAAGTCCGATGTTGAATTCTGCCACTTAACACGCAATGCCTCGAAAAATTCGACGGAAAGTGGGGAACGGAGTGTCTTAAAAGTAGGTTCCCTCAGTCTACCCTGCTATATGATACAGCATGATATGTCTCCAAAGCTATACGTAATAACTCAGCTCCCTTCGATGGTAATTCATTATATCTTCTTTGTAGATAATCTAATTTATCTTTGAGCTGTAACGCCTCGTATCCTGATATATGCTTCATTAATTCTAGACCTGATTCCACTGTGCTGTCCACTGGTTCTTGTTTTGATGCTATTTCTTCGGTTTTCTCCGCCAATTCATCCATCTGCCTCAGTAATTTCTCTATATGGACCGGTATTCTAAGAAAGATATTCTTTCTCTTAGCCAAATACTGTTCCATTGTGTCCATCCACGCGGATAGATCTTGCTACGCTTGGTAATGTATCTGCCAAAGTCGTAACTTCGTCATCATCCACAAGTCCCATTAATTGGGAAGCTGTTTCTGTTAATTGCTTGAATGGTGGTTGTTTGATATGGTCGGGCCTGAGGGTGGGCAGCGCTAATGCGCCTACCTGTTTCTTCATTTTATCCATCCAGGCGCATAGACCATTATATGTATCAGCAAAGTGATCACCGAGTGGCAATGCTTGTTCTAACGCGGCCAATCTTGCTGCACTGAGAACTCCGACTTCCTCCATCATGACAAACTGAAAAAAATGTATACGATTTAAGTACTCGGAAATACATTATAATCTCACAAATTTCGTTATTATAATACCACGGAATATTGTAAAAAAACAGCTTTACGCTTTCCTCTTTTTCTCGAGTGGAGATTAAACCCACAACCGTCGCGATACAATCACACTCTTTGTGACCCTACGCCACGACGGCGTCAATAATTATAAATAATTGATCAGATTTATTTGTTTTTCCTCGTTTTATTTCCTTTAAGTACTCATTATACCCTATTAACATTTAACAAATTACAATGTATGTACTTACGGATTCATTATAGCAACTGTAAATATTTTCATTTATTTTTTTTATTAGCTTCACGCTGTATCCCGCACACAGCAGGATAGGCAAAAGGAATCTATTGTTGCGTGTTGAGTGGCGGAACTTAACGCCGCGCTTTGCCTCTACACCAGGGCAAAAAAAATCTAAATATTAAATTCTCAAAAGACCTCATTTTCATTTAATACTTCAAATTATATTGATTCATCATATTTTCACAGATCCATGGCAAGGAATTAGGCCTAAATCAGGTCGCTGGTATCTTTTACGTATTAGTCGGCGGATTATTATTGGCTTTAGTGGTAGCGGTAATAGAATTCTTCAAACACGGACGTAACGAACTTGCCCGTGCTGATATCCGTCGTGCTTTAAGGACTAAAGCCTTAAGAAACGGCCGAGCTCCTTCTCCAGCTCCTCAGAGCGAGCAACAAGATGAACAGGAGCAAATTGATTGGAATGGAGGTGCCTATGGTGACGTAAGTAAGAAATCTTAAGTATAGTTAATGGTTTTTGTACTTATTTCTAAAATAGTTTCATTGTATTCAAATGTCCTATGCAATATAAATCGAAATAGGCAGCCAAATCTAGCTTCTCTATAGTGCGAGTATTTGCTTTAAATTATTCAAGCACGAATGTTAATATCACAATGTTAACATCCTTAGATGCTTCTATTTCTAGAAGCATTAATTTTTCATGAAGATTCGATTATTATATTTTTAAATTAACGTGACTTTATTTACCAATACAATAAATTTAGTATTTACTATGCAATTGGAGTAAATAACATATAAAGTCAATCAATTAAAGGCTCTTTTTTGTTTTTAACTTCACGCTGTATCCCGCACATAGCAGGGTAAGGTAGGCGGCATGGTTGGCAGAGGGAATCTTGAAACCTACTGTTAAGACACTCCATTCCCATTAAGTCACTTACGTTCCCTACTGACTTAATAAAAGATTTTTTTTTATAAGAAAACAAATACTAAAATAGCTAATTAATTTATGACATCCCATAAATTTACCCCAAATGACCATTATAAAAGCATCCTTAATTTCTACATTAGCTTTATCATTATTCTATAGTCATTCAACTTCATTTTTAACAGTATTACACCTCCAGCAACCAGCCGGCCCAGGAGGAGACGGCGTTGCACGGCAGCTTTACGCAGGTCTGATCCTCGGCACGGGGCGCCGGCCACCGTCGGGCGTCCCGAGCTCGTACGTCGAGCTCGCTAGATCTCTACCAGTTGTGAATTGAATTGGGAGATAACTTATTTTTTTATTCTGTATTGTTTAATTAACTATTTTAGCTTTGTTCTTTTTTATAGTATTTTTATTCTTTGGGATTTTTTTACTATTAGGACCATGTTTTATGTTCATTTTGATAATTTTAAGGTAAATAATAAATATCCCACGTGTTTACGGTTATACAAATAAAATATATAAAACGATAGTGTAACTGGCCTAACTAGCCTACTAAAGATAAAGCGTCTACTAAATAATCCACTTCAACGTCCACACGATTAATATCTGGAAACTCACAACATGATATTATTTGATTTTGACATTGAAATAACAGCGTGGGATATATATTAATGCGTTTTTTTTTTATTATTATTATTATCATAATAATTCTACTTAATCTTTAATGTCATAAACACAACTAGTTACGGCCTATAAATTACCTCGCCTAATTTACTCGACTTTCGATAGTAAATGAAATAACATATTCTATCATTAATAATTTCCCATTAAATTGTCAATAATAATATTTAAAGTTAGCGTTTATGACATTTATTGATAAATATTAAAGCCACTAATAACTGTGAATATATACAATCTTAACATATTTAGTAGCATTAATTATGTTTAAAATAACACTTAAATAATTATTATTTGATCGCCCAAAAAATATTTATCCGAATTTTATTGGAACATTTTTTAAATAAAATAAAAAATAAAAACATTTTATAATTGTTTATTAGCACAAATTATTTTAATTTGATATTACAAAAAGAGTGAAAGAAGTGATGTCTTTCCAAACTGTTGCATATGACAAAAAAAATAATGGACACCATTTTAACGCGATGAACCCAAATATTTATGGATATGACAAATAACTAATACAAGCCATAAATTGACGCAAGTTGATGTCATTTTAGAGACAATATTGTTTTTTTTTAGTTTCAGTCAAATATATCTCATATGGTCTCTCACAAATATCCAAAAGTCCGTTATAAAATCACATATTTTAATTCATTTTTCACTATTTACTGTTAAGTGTAGATAGATAGAGTACGGACACTGTCTCTCCAAAATCATCGGATCTTACCGAGTAGTATTATCAGGGTCTTTTAAAATTACGTGTCTAGAATAATCTTCAATTAGTGATCAAAATATATGAAAAGTTTCAAAATTTAAAATTAGATAGATCTATGTATGTTAGTGTAATATTTATCTTACATTACACATACAATGTCGCAAAATTATAGACACACATACAAGTAAATTTTAGTGACTAAATTTAAATATATCGACGAATGTAAGCAGTTCAGGCGAGATCTCTTTTAGATTTTACCAAATTAATTTATAAATATCAAATAACAAGAATACCAAATAAAAACAAAAATTAAACTATACAAAAGTTTATAATTAGCGACGAAAATCTATGAAATAATGTACGTATATTCTACCCAAGTACCATGGAATAACTGTTGTTCGTCACCCTCGGTGTTACTTCCCCAGGCCCCCAACTCCTCATATTAACATAATACCCTGTGTGATAGATATTGAATTTTATCATTAGGTTAGAAAACTTTTAATGTTTTAGTGTCTTAAGAGTTCCATTGTAATTAAATAAATCTAATTGTTGCTGTTAGATTGTAAGTAGCGTTAAATATGTCTTACTAATATTCTATATACTTTCTTTTTAGATTTTGTTGACATAGACATATTTTCTTTTAAAATCATATATTTCAAAGTTTATTTAAACTCTTATATTTGGATATTGTAATATGTTTGTAAATTATATACGTTATATTTGAACATAACATTTATTATATTTGAAGTAATTTCCTTAAAAAATGTACATAACGATATACGCGGGTCTACGTAAGGTTTTGCCTCGTATTATATACATTAGGATTGCCAAAGGCATAAGAAATTCATATCAAAGAATATAACGATATTGTATAAATTTTCGATCACAGCAAATTTCCCTATGTCTTGAGTTCTAGTCACTTATGTTTATCTTTTATACTACAATACCTCTCAAAGCTTCTTAAAGTTATTATTATTAAGCTTCCGTCCTGTAAAACTTTTGTCGACAGTTTTAAACAGATATTTTTATTAAAATCACAATTTAGTATATATCGAAAATATTTGATTTAATATCTCTAGCATATTTTTATAGAACATCAAATGAGACCACGGTGATGAGTTTTAATGCATATTCAGTTAAAAGAATTGTTTTGGCGAAGCCGCTTAGAGCAGTTTGATATTAGCTTAAATTGAGATACGTAAATCGCCATTCTACATAGGCTTAATAATCTGGCCTATTTTAAAAAAATTAAATTGATTTTTCTCGCCAATTGGCAAAAAATCGAGCTCTGTGATCGATTTAATGAAAAAAAGTGCCAATATTAAAATTGTAAGGAGGTGGTTAATTATATTAATAGTGATGGACTCTAAAGGTAGGTTGGTATTAAAAATGATAATATAAGATGTGCGGTCGCGTCCGTCCGTCACAAAAAGGCTGAAAAGTATGGAATGCTCTACTTTTAAATCACCGGATATTATTAAAATTCAGCTCGAGGCGATTTCGGTACCTTTCAACTCTACGCACGTGTTGGGAGTTTTACATTGCATGAATTTTCCTTTGAGACTCCTACGCGTCCCCTCTTCCGTGTTCGTGGTCCATTCAGGATATGAGCATAAATACGTTATATACTTAAAATTGTATTAATCTATTGAACGTAATAAATATTTATTTGATATTCCACAAATATATTATATTTCAGTTATCAAAACTAATTACCTAAATATAAATAACACTAGTGGGCACTCAAATGTAGCGGCCGCACCCCCTATGCGAGCATTTTGATCTAAAATTAAATAATATAATCTACATTTCGTTTGTATAAAGTTTAGATTACGAGTACGCCTGTACTATCCTACCTTCATTATTATCATAGTTCTATAATAAAAATGATCTATTATTAAGTTTAACGTTATTCTTCAAATGACTGATTTACATAATCGTTTCATTAATTAGTGTTTAGATATAAGACATACTATATTTTAATATGTTAACTATTACTAATATAAGGGAATGATATTTGCAACTGATTTTATTCGGAGTATACAGGAGTGTGCTCGGGCTGATGTAGGAGAATATTACTATAAGAAATTTTTCGGTTTGTTAACGGAGTTTATCTTTCTTTTTTAAAAAAAGATTTAAAAGAGAATAGTAACAATAGGCTCTCTAGAAAACGCTTGAAAATAATGTTAATATATTAAAATAAATATAATAACTAACCAAAAATCGAATTATATAATTCAATTTTAAGTTTTAATTACTTTAAAACTTCTTTTTGAAAAAATGAAATGAATGAATTTGAAAAAAATTGAAAAAATGTTTTAAATTATTGTTTATTATATGTTTTATATTATTAAATAACTAGGATTTCTATTGTAATATTTTTCTTCATCAGTTCTGTATGCGATGAGAACACAGGACTGTTGACCGTTTACTGAATAACTGGACGCACTTTAGCAACATATCAATTGGACATATTGCGAAGGTCGTTACAAATCTTTGTTATTATTTTTTTTTACTTTTACATGCTATGCTTTTAAAAAAATCATTATTCTTTATGTATATACAAAAGTATTAGCCGTATAGAGATTAAAAAATATATGTATGTTAAATTAATGCATACATTTTCATTCTATTAAGCAATTGTTCAAATAACAAGATAATTACGATTTAATATAGGAGGAAATAGAACACAATGATTTGATTTGAGATATTTTCATTAGTATAATTTATACTGAAACAATATTAAGTGGTGGACAAATAACTTTACAAGTAAAATAAGTATTCTATTTTTATTCAGTAAACGTTCAATTCACTCACTATCTTTACGGTTGAAAGCGAAATAAAAAATAACATATTTTTTATTAATTATTTTTATTTACTTAAAATTAACAAACGTAATATAACATTCATACTGCGAATGACATTAAAGACCAATAATTAAAATATTTCAATGAACAAAAGCAATTAACCTGATCTGGGCTCGACTTATGTTCATGATGGAATTAATTCTAGCGGAAGTTGGAAGCATTTTTTTTTTCACTTTCACGCTGTATCCCGCATGTAGCAGGAACGGAACCTATTGTTAAGACAATTTCCGCCGGATTGTAGAGGCATTGGGTTGGAGTGGTGGAAATTAATGCCACGCTTCGCCTTGATGCCAAAGCGAAGCAACGGGAATATTAAATATTTCATTTCCTCGAGTTGGAATCGAACCCACAATCTGTCGCATTTACACTTGTGTACCAGCGTCACGATTGGCAATAACTTCGTAAAATAGATATTATTTAAATATAATAACATTTATTTATTTTCAGTGATTAAATGATTAAATAATCGTTTAAGTTATATAACTAATGTATTTTCATTAAGATTTTCTTTCATTTCAATACGTAAAGATGGTGAACGTCTCGTAAGGTTTTATTAATAAACGCATAGAAGGATTTCCTTTAAATAGTATGATTCATTTATAAGTTAATAAGTTTTTAGATTATGATTTTTTATTTATATTATTAATAAAATTAGATTTATAATTTGAAATTTAATACAAAACTTGCTTTTAAATATCTAAAAGAATGATGTCCTCCAAAAGAAAATTACGACGTTTTGAAAGCACCTATTTTCATAGTAAATTTTAATTTTATTTACTCAATTATTTTGTTTTAAGAGTTATCTATGCATTTATAAATAAAACAAATAAGTCAAGAAATTGGTTTATCATATAATTAAACTCAATCTGTACCTATGTGTAATAGAAGTGTTTATGCATTATTTATAGCATTAAGATTATTGTAACCGAAGCTAACATCAATGTTTGTTATAAATGAACCAATAAAGGAATTAAAGCCCCGAAAATGTTTTATTAATAATTCCAAGTATTTTAAAATATTAAAAACCAGTAAGACATAGCGCAGGGTTGAGTTCCGCCACTCAAAATGTAACGTCTCGTCGTCGAGTATCTGGAAAATAGGTACTTCTGTCTATCCTGACAGTGTGTAAAATTGAAATAATTTTTAAATAATTTTAAAACAGTTAAAATAGAGACATTGTTTTTTTTTCCATTATAATATCAACTTTAATACAAAAAATATTTACGTAATAAATTTTCATTTTATTTTGAATTTGTTAAATCTACCGATATTAATATGCTACGGCATGGCTATGCTATGGCAACATTGTTCTTCAATATTCAGATATGTTTTTAAGTAAATTGTATAAAAGGCAGTAGTCATATCCTTTGAGGTAAGTAGTCAGGTCCTTATTAAGCTGGAGCATTGAAGGTGAGTGTCAGTGCATTGTGAAGAGGTTCCTGAAGTCTACACCTGTGGTCGCACGTCCCACGCACTCCTCCGAGTTCAGCAGTATTATTATACTCGTATTAACTCAACTTTCACTTCGTTGATTTTCATTTATTTAAAAAAAAATAAGAAGACCTCTTTGTAACGCAATTATTTAAAAAAACAGGTTAAAGAAAAAAATCTGTTCAACAGCTTACATATTTTACAAATTACTATATGTATAACTACCGGCCCGCGCGCGGCTTCGCCTGCGTAAACTACTTTATTATTACTCTCTGTCTCCATGAGTACCTACGTCCTATAAGTGACGTCCATGCAAAATTTGAGACTCCTAGCATTTGTAGTAACGAAGTTTCATACAAACTTCCATCCCCAAAAACAATCCCTTAGAAGTCGAATATTACAAATTCCCGTCTTAGTGAGCACCTACGTCCTATAAGTGACGTCCATGCAAAATTTGAGACTCCTAGCATTTGTAGTAACGAAGTTTCATACAAACTTCCATCCCCAAAAACAATCCCTTAGAAGTCGAATATTGCAAATTCCCGTCTTAGCGAGCACCTACGTCCTATAAGTAACTCCTATGCAAAATTTCAGATTCCTAGCACATGTAGTTTCTAAGATTTCGTGATGAGTGAGTGACCTTTCGATTTTATATATATAGACTAGCGGCCCGCTCGCGGTTACACCCGCGTGAACTATGTTATTATTAATTTCTGTCTCCATGACTACGTAATAGTGACGTCTATGCAAAATTTGAGACTCCTAGCATTTGTAGTAACGGAGTTTCATACAACCTTTCGACCCCAAAAACAACCCCTTAAAAGTCGAATATTGCAAATTCCCATCTTAGCGAGTACCTACGTCCTATAAGTAACTCCTATGTAAAATTTCAGATTCCTAGCACATGTAGTTTCTGAGATTTCGTGATTAGTGAGTGACTTTTCGATTTTATATATACAGATAACTTTTATTAAGTACATTAGTTATTACATTTAATATATAACTATTTATATGTAAGGTTTATATAAAAAACGAAAACCTAAACATATATGTGCTTATAAGTTAAAATATTATAGCTTTCTAGACATCTACGTTGATGTGAGCACTCAATTTCCGCTTGCTGCTCTTCTATTGACAATGAGTTTATGGTTACTTGCCTGAACTCGCTTTGTGTCGGGTCGAGCGCTTACACTACCTATACCTTCGAAGTAGGTACTTAAAAAAATATTTAGATATTACATTTTATAGTTTTCAGTTAAAGAAAACTAATTTCAAATGCAAAATGTTTATAAAAGAAATTGTTTAGGGACGACAAGTTGGAAGAAAATTTAAAAGTGAATTGGAAGAAGAATTTCTTCATAGATTGAATAAATTGAATGTCTTTTACAGTATTCCCTTATCTATTCTAGATTGAGGAAATATACATATTTTATGTACATACTCGTATGTAGGTAATATAATTTAAAAAAAGCAGCGAATAATCTAAATAATGCATTTTGTGATTAAAAAATATTTTTTTAACTTCATGCTGTATTGTGCATATAACACGAGGAAATGAAAATAATTTATTCCCTGGAGTAGAAATCGATCTCACAAGTATCGCGGTTACAGTAGAACGTCATAGCTTAAGGTCAGCTTAACATCGTGGCGGGTGTTATTTGAATAACGGAATAAAAATATTTTTAAACTAAAAATCTTAAAGTAGAGAACGGAAGTGTCTTAATGGGAACGGACACTAGGTTTCCAAGGTCCCTCCAGCTACGTGCGAGATACAGCGTGATTGTAATAAAAATATTCTTAATAACATATTATTACGCTTTGAACAAAATAAATAGAAAATTTATTAAATTCAATAAATATTTTATACTCATATGAAATAAGCACAAAAGGTTTCTATGATTGTATACGCAACATGAAGCCTTGAAATACTCATTACTGTACTAATACTGGGCACTTAGCGTAAGAGCATTTGCAAGAGTAGGTACCTATTATGTTTGAGAAAAAAAATATTAATAAATATGTCTTATAAATGTGATTAATTTTACCTATAATTAAGAAGCCATCAGCCATTTATAAAAGGTTAAAATAATTATGAGAAAATATGCGAAAATACTCAACACGAATAATACTAATATACCTACCCACAAACAATACAATGACAGAAAATTCTAAACTAAAGCCACTATTCAATATAGTGAAGGCCTAAATTAAGATTTAGTATATTAAAATGCCACCCAACAAGCAATGCCTCGAAAATTGAGTGGAATGTAGAGAAAAGAGTGTCTTAACGCTAGGTTCCCTCTGCCTATCCTGAGCGGGATACTGTGTGAAACTGAAAGAAGAAAGATAAAGAGGCCAGTCGTGGCGCAAAGCACAAGATTATGATAGTAAATGTAACTGGTTGTGGGTTCTGTCCCCTCTTGAGGAATCGAAATATTTATTTAAATTTATATTTTCATTTTCTTCATACGAGATTCGTACACCAAAGCGACTATATATATTGCCCGACGATCATTTCGATGATGACAAACTATTTATGAACTCCTTACTACCGTTATGAAAGAAAATGGATGATTACTGTGTCGTATAGAAGTATTAAAAAATATTAGACATGCACTACAAGGCCACAAGTGTTTTGAAGCTTTAAAAATGGCGGACAGCTTTTTTAAGAATCGTATTAGTGGGATTCTAGCGAAGGAGGAAATTGTGGAGAACTGCATCACTAAGTCCAGCGAGTCCAAATTATCTATGACTACCAGATCGGCTGGGGAGGCCTGTGAGGAAACGTAGAGCCCGTTCCCCATTGCCATTACCGATGCCGCGTAATAGACGAGGCCCTGGATGATGTATGTCGGCGACCTAGCACTCATTGACGAGAACCAACTGATGCTGGAGCGTAAAGTAAACCTCTGGAAGGGTACGCTTAAGAACAGCGGTCTTAAACTAAATGTGTTGAAGACCGAATACACGGTCTGCAGGAGCCCGGACTCGAGCACTATCCTTATAGGTCCTGAGCCAGCCGTTAAGTCAGAAAAGTTCAGGTACCTGCACCATTCCGGTGCACCAGTCCGGTGTGTTCAATAACCGGGATTAATGCCAGGAGAAGACTAGCGATACATACGTTGAAAACAAAAATTTCAGCTAATTCAATAATAATATTGTTGCTTGTACTACTTTATAGAGACTTAACCTCGACACCAGAACGAAGAAATAAAAATATAAATTTAAATAAACATTTTATTACCCCGATTGGGGAGTGAACCCACACCCAATCGCATTTAAAGTCACATATTTGTGCAGATATATATACTTTTATACTTAGTTCAATAATAAAAATCTTTATCTGCAAAGACCAAACCTTATACATATAGTTACGCTTCTATAAGCATCGCCTATGCGAAGCTTATTTTAGGTAGAAAACCTAATAATAAGGTACTCCATAAACAATTTTTCGCTATCTACCCTCACTGCGGCACAATAGAGTTTAAAATGCAATATAATATCGTTTGAGTAAGTATACCTAGTAGTTCATAGTTTTAATATATTTTTATACGAAGACGTTGCTGTCAGCGCACTAACCTTAAAAGCTAAGTGGTGCTAGAGTGCGGACTAAATATTTAAAATGCTCAATAAACAAAAAATACTTTGGCTCTCCCTCGTATATTCATCGGTTGGAAGAACAAAGGACAATATTGTTTCATAATTAACTTTACGTACAAATTGATCGAATTATAAAATTTATGACTGTGAAACCATATTTACTTTACGATATAACTGGTAAAATTAAGTTTACTTCTTTGTAATTTTTAATATACGTTATTTGTTTTAAGTATTATATTTTTTTTTTTGAACTGATTATCTTGATAAAATAATATTCCACTCAACTTAAAAACTATTTTTTCTTATTATTATTGTTCTTCTTAATGAAGATTTCGATTCACGAGTTAATTGTACCAAAAAGAAATATAAAATATTTATTTATATGTTTAAATTGGAAGAGTTCAGATTCAATTGCTATTTTCTAGAATATTCTGTAAAGTTACAATATTTTCCAGTGACGAATATTTTTGGAGAATAACGCTTTAGTTCAACAATAATTGTATTACAGTCGTAATAAGGGACCCGCCCGCAGTTTTACTCGCTTGTACCGTCATGCGTACAATACATATTGAAAGAAATTGATTAAGAAGCAAAATCTTAAAATGGCATAAATAGATAGTTCCTTAAAGTTCCAGAGAAATTCTATATGAGTGTTCACTTTCTTTTTTTGTTTCCGTTTCACGCTGTATCCCGCATGTGGCACTGTAGGCAGAGAGAACCTAGTGGTTAAAAACTCAGCTCCCCACTTTCCATGGAATTCAGAAAACATTGCGTGTTGAGTGGCGGAACGTCACGCTTTGTCTCGGCACCAGAGCGAAGAAATGAAATTATTAAAATATTTCAATTCCTCAAGCGGGAATCGAACCCGCAAGCTATCATGCTTAAGCAGTATTCACTTTTGCAGGAAAAATGAGATCAATAAGTTATATCATATGGATATGTCAACATATTGAGGATACCGTGGTGAACTACATTCAGTGTTTCTGATGTTTGTGAATTCAATGTAACTTGGGTGAACCATATGTTTTTATTTTCATTCATTTACTTTGAGGCTATCATGGCTCAGGGGCAAGTTGTGGGTTCGATTCCCACTCGAAAATATGAAAAAAACTAATATTGTTACCTCTAGTAACGAGTATCTTAATGGGAACAGAGAATATTAACACTATGTTGCCCTCTGCCTACCCGAAAGCGTGTGAAACTGAAAAAAAAAGCAAAAGAAAATTGATATGGAATGATATCATATTATTCGCAATAAATCTAATTTATAGGCACCATTTTATCATAAATACGCCACTTGCGACGAAGCCACTTTCAACAATGTAGCAGTCCCCATAAATGCTTATGCAATTTTCTACACAATGTAGGTACACCGTTCCTTTTGACAAGTGTTTTATGTTGTTTATTTGATCTGTACGTCTTCTCGTGAAGAAGAATGTTTTGAATAGGAATATTTGTTTAACTTTGTTTTTAATACAATACATTTTATTCATATTAGCCATATTTTCAATATGACAGAACAATTCAGGCTTCTACTAAAATTCAACGTATTTAAAAAATACGCGACTTAAAAGGTGAATTTGATGTTTAAAAATATAAAATTACAGTTAATTTTTTTCTGAATAAGGTAATAACATAATAATATGTTGATATATTAAAGTACTGCGAGAGTGAAGAGTGAAATACATATACTAAAGAATAAAATATTCAACAAAGCTTCCTTGGTTTGCAAATTGTAAATCTATCGACTTGGAAAATGTCACGTTCTATATCTATCCAGGTACAATAAGTCAATATGTTTCTTTTACAAAGATCATATAGAACTAGTTAATTTATTTTTCACTTATTAAACATAGTTCAAGTACAGTTATTTGAGGAGTATCGCAAAATGTTGAAGCGAAGACTCAAGCACAAAATGTTTTAAATACACAGTTTTCCAATTATTATTATTTTTTATTTTTTCAATTAAAATTAGGTGTTTTCAGTACATTTTAGTTCAAGTGCATTTTTTATGTTCTCGTAATGCTAGCTAAAATAAATAATTATACATTATTTTTCATACAAATTAGTAGATTTTAAGATTGAATAATGACAATTTACTAGAATATTAATTTTTCTACAGCCTCTTAAAATTCATGTTAACTACCGCTCAGTTTTATTAGCTAATCCACGATTTATTCTAGGATAATATAACTATATCAAAATGTTAAACCTCTTGTTACAACGTTCGACCATAGAGCAAGAGCCCTACTAGCTAATTTATGGAAAAAATTACTCAGACCCAACAGTTTTTGGGTTTTTCTTTTAATTTCCTTCAAGACTCTTATTATTTGAAAAAAGTCTCTATTTCTCAAATATCTACGTCAAGTTTCGAGCTTCAAAACAGTCTATCTCTCGTCATTACACATACATACCAGCCGTAGTAAATTACATATATATAGAAGGACAACAAAAAACTTCACAAGTAAACAAAAGAAGCATATATAATACATTAACCACAAATCGACTTACACGTTAAAGCGCAAGAACGTTAGTTTTTGGAAACATCGAAATCTTTTTTCGTCGTCGTCTCACTAGAGTAGGCAAGAAAGGAAAAAAGATCGCTTTTTCTACGGCGTCATAAATCAGAAGCGGCATATGGTGTTGACCTGCACCATTATTGCTGTTAGAGTATAATCATTGCACCACTGCCTCACTTCTGGGACATAACCAAATATTATTTTTTTTGTACGAGTTCCTTTTTTTTTAATATTGAAAAATAGTTCTAAATATTTTATACGAAAGTATTATGTGGGAAAATTATGATTATTGCGTGATTATATAGAAATAGCGGACGCGCGCAGCTTCGCTTGCTTATTTAGGTGTGAATTCTAATAAACCATGAAACACGTGTTCAATTAAATATTGTTAAGAATCTAAATTTCAAATTTAATAAAAATCGGTGGAGATTTAAAGATTTTTCCATACAAACTTTCAACCCCTTATTTGCACCCTTAGGGAGAGAATTCTAGAAAACCATGAAACACGTGTTCAATTAAAAACTCCATCCATACAAACTTTCAACCCCTATTTCATCTCTTTAGGGTTAAAATTTTTCAAAATCCCTTCTTAGTGGATGTCCAGATTACGAAAGTAAACATCTGTCCAAATTTCACGTCTTACCTCAGTCAGTGACGAAGTCCTTTTATATATATATATAGATTATACATTTTTTTAATAAATTCTAACATCAGCCAGCCAGTCGGGGTGCAAGGACACAAGTGTGCCACTATAAACGCAACAGGTTATTGGTTCAATTCCCACTCGAGGAAATGAAATATTTAACATGTTCATTTCTCTCTCTAGCCTTTCCGCGAACGCCACGGAGTGTATTAACATTAGGTTCCCGCGTACCCTCTGCCTACCTTGCTACGTGCGAAATATGGCTTAAAATGGTCGTTATTCAAATAACTCATTCAGAATTTTATTTTGAAATACTATACGTACTAAAGTAGCCAATTTTTTTATATTCAAAAAAATTACATTTTATTGATTGTAAAAATATTAACAAAATTCATCAAAGAAAGCTCATCCTATTCACTTAACAACCAAAAAATTTTTTTTGTTAGGTACTGACAAAACCAAAAAATAACTTCATTTACAGTTAAAATACACTAAATAAATGAAAATTTAATTCAAAAATACAATTATGCCGTCCACAATCACGGAGCGAGTTATCAAACAGTAGGCGACCATCTATCTTGATTATTTGCTCAGCAAGTTGTAATAAATTAGATGTTAATCAGCTAAAGCAAATCTTTGCTCAATAATAGTAACGTAGTTCCTACGATTTTTGGTATCAAGAAATCTAACATGTCTTTGGGTAGAGCCACAAGAATCCTTTGTCGGACTTCGTTTTCCTTCCGAGCCGTTTGGGAGGACACTGGCTTAAGTTGGCTTGCAAATCTACATAATGTATACGTTTCTTTATTTGTCAACGTATATAATTGTATATAATTTTTTTTTAATTTTTGTTATAAAAATTAATATAAACATATTTTTGTTGTATAAATAATGAAAAAAAAATAGGAATGGTAATAAAAAAAAATTGGTTTAAGGTATGATAAAAATAAACGATATTCACATAATATTAAGCGAAAATTACCTTACTGACACTGTTTGATAAGTATATCAAGCAATAATTAATATTTCTATAGGCAGTAGGCAATATCTCTATAGTCTCTTGAGGCCAGTCGTGGCGTAGGGGCAGGATGTGGGTTCGATCCCCACTCGAGGAAATCAAATATTGATTTAAATTTATATTTCCATTTCTTCGCTCTGGTGTCGGGGTAAAGTGCGGTGTTGAGTTCCACCACACAACACACAATGCCTCCAAAATTCGGCGGAAAGTGGGGAACGGAGAGTCTTAACACTGGGTTCCCTCTGCCTACACTACTGTGTGCGGGATACAATTGATTTGATTTTTCTATAAATAAATTCTAACAAGTAAAGCTTATTACACTGTACAAGAACATTTGGAGGATGAACATGTATGGAATTAATGTCTATTGAATGTCGGGCAGGATAGCAGCCAGCTAATGTAACAGTAAAATATACCATTGATTTTGAAAAGAGCAACTGTTGAGTTTCTTGCCGGCTCTTCTCAGCAGAACTGCCTTTCGAACCGGTGGAAGCTTTTTGTTTATATGTTCATTCGACGTTTCAAAAATGCTTATAATAAGTTTATTTGAATAAAGAATATTTTGAATTTTAATTTGAATTTATAAACAATATTAATGCCATTGTCAAATATTTACAATTGTGTTGAGTTTGTTTTATTACAAAACTATATTAACAGCAATTGAGTTAAGCTTAAAAAATCCCATTTTAATTGTTCTCTGCTATAATATCTTCTCAAAATAATGAACGAACATAACTCAATACAACAGCGCAAAATTAAAAAATAGATGTAAAAATGAGAGATTGAAATGAACATAACAGCGTAACGGACGTAACTTAATCAGCCAGCACTCACCGAACAATCTGTAAAGTTTGAGATTTCAACTTCCAAAGTATTTAATATTTTTATATTTCTATCGTGAAGGAACTTTTTCTATAATTCTCACTTTAAAATTCAAATAGGTATACTTAATGATCCAATTTTTAGATTTATTTATATAAAATATTCGCCTTATTTTTTGTGCTTTGATTTCTTTTATAAGAAAATCATGTTTTAATAAGGTCATGAAAAGCGAAAAATACGTGTCTTGGATTTTGGTGGAAATTAAGAACGGAATGTCATATCATGTGTTCTTCTTTTTCAAGAGAACTCTTTGACTGTCACTTACTGCAAAAGTTCAACTACAACTGTTGAAAATGTTTTGTTTTTACCAGAGCGAAGAAATGCAAAATGAAAAGTTACGCAGTCGGGTAACGAACCCATAAGCATCCCATCTACACTCTGATAAATTAATGAATTTGGTCACTGAAAATTAATCGAGAGAGTAATAAAAACGTCTACGCTATTAAAAATAATCCATGATGAAATATATTATTGTTATGCAATATTTCCAAAAAATTCTGTGATTTTTAAAACGTGCCAAGAGGATAAAACAATAAGTGCTTTATATGGGGTAGACCGGGGCGAATCAGATCAATGAGTGAATCGGATCTATATTAGAAATTTATTAATATTTTAAATAACGTGAGTCAAATATACAAAGGTTTAGCATCATACTTTCCCCTCTCCCCCCCTTATAACTTATTAACGGTAGTTTTTATATGCGTTCGAATATCAGTAACAGCGATACAGGTTCAGGTGTGTTAATTTTTTGTCACTCATCTAAGGTATTTGATAAAGAAACAAAAAAAATAGAATTGTTAAGTTTGTAAATCTAACTTCTATCCACATACAAATATTGTAGAACTAAATTAACGTAATAACCACTGAAACATGCTACTTCCATACTACATTACAATAATAGAATCATTTAGTAATTTCACCTCGAATAGGCTGTTTGACTTGTTGCGTCTAAACTAATGTATCTCTGGGTGAAAGCAAATTATGCTCAGGAGAAGGATTCTGCTGATCCTGCATCAAACAAGATGAATGTATTGAAAATGTAAATAACAGTTCTACACGGCTTAAAACAATGATTTTAGTTGTTTTAATAAATCCAAGCTTAGAATGTACTGTTATTAACTTAAGCATATCGGCATGTAAACATGATTCCAAGAGCCATTTTTAGTATGGTACTTAAAATTGGGTGACAAACTGGGTGACACCATCGATTAAGCCGCTTCTTAGATTAGTGTGGACAAACGCACAGACAAACCGATAATTTTTAAATCACCGTTTTGGATTTTATTATATTGTTAATTGCCCCAATAACATTTTTTTCTTATATATCTTTCTTATAAATCTTATATGGACCAGTTAGTATTAGGAATACTATATAAAAGCTTTATAAGCTCTAGCATAAAAGAATGATATGTCTAATACATTCTTTTAGAGCTTATGTATATGCGTGTGTCAAATATTACGCATTCTATACTGAAAACTTACTTAACTCACTTAATAAATAAAAAAATAAATTTGTTAGTATAAAAATACTAAATACACTAGCGACCTACTTACAATACTGCTTTTGTAACAATAATTCGTGACAATGGGAAGTTAGACTAATTTAGAAGTTTCTCGTTTGAATTTATTTAGGTAACTAAATGTTTATAAAACATTTTACTGTTTCCCTTCAATATCGTTACTTATAAATAAAAAACATGATAAAATAGATACAAGAGGATAATGAGTTAAAAAATTTAGTGTTGCAATAGAATGGCAATACGCATTCTTTATAGGCAGAAGTCTACTATATCTAATATATAAAACACCAGAATTATTCTTTCTTTTATCATTAATAATTATTATTAATTATATACTTAGGTTATACATTATTTGAATTCTGTATTAATATGGATATATCAAAATTACATTTCTTACAAAAATTCAAACAAAATAACGAAACAAAATAATTTTGAAACATTATTTCAAATGTATAAGTATCAATTTCAACCCCTCGGGTCAGACTACACAATAATCACCCTTTGGTTGAGTTATTAATTTCACAACTTCGTCGAAAGGGGTAACTTGAAAACTAGATTTGGTGTTGTCAGTTCACTGTCTTATACTGTATCTTGTGTTATAATTATATATATTTGATGAAATATTCATATTATAGACCCTATCAATTTAAAGTTTTATGTTTGTGAAATAAATTCTTTGTATAATAATTAAATGAAAATATGAGTGTTTATCACGACTGTCATAAGCACAGAGTTAAAAGTGAAACATTTCTCGCTTTACATATTCCGCCTGTTATAAAGATGTAATTTTTAACGATTTTAAATCGAACCCATAACCACCGTACTTACAATCATAATATTTACTCTCTGTGCCGTTATAGAATCTGTGTACCTTTACATAAATATTATTATTTTTTTAATAAATAATGTGAGCCATTAGCTACAGGCCGTCGTGGGTTCGATCCCCGCTCGAGGAAGTGAAATATTTATTTACGTTTATATTTCCATTTCTTCGCTCTTGTGTCGAGTCAAAGCGCGGCGTTGAGTTCTGCCACTCAACACGCAATGCCTCCAGAATTCGGCAAAAAGGGAGGAACGGAGTGTCTCAACACTAGGTTCCCTCTGCCTACCCTGCTGTTTGCGGGATATAGCGTGAAGCTGATTTATTTTGATTTTATTTAATGTGAGTCAGTTTTATTTGCCACCCGTGCAATATAATTTCAACTATAATTCCAAATTTTAAACCATTCTTGCTTGATGAAAACAAAGTAACGGATTAAAAATCTGTAATTGTATTTAAAAGTATATTATTTCAATAATTCAGTTATTTTGTAAATATTTATTTGAAAATATTTATTTTTTTCAGTCAACAATATATAAAATTGCAACGAATTTCTTAAATATACGAAATTCTAAAGCTGATTATTTAGAGGTTAAGCACAAGGCATTGCTAATATTTTTGTATAATAGATATTATTGCACAAAATTGCTATTGTTTATAGCAGCAGCCAAAAAGGTCGTACTATTTTTTTACGGCAAAAACTGCAGGCGGTAACTAGTAATATAATATAATATGGTAATGGTCCTCTTCCCTCTAATATCTTAAATTTCATCGCAATATCCGTGAATGTCCCAACGCCGCGGTGGCATCCACTCTTATGATAAATGAAGGCATTAGGGCATCGTAATTAAATGGTGAGACAAAATAAAGATGGTCTTCGTTACGGTAGAGCCGTGTTGACCTGTTTTTACTTGAAATGGTCCTTATTTATTAACATTTATGTATATAATATATATTTAAACTGTAAAGAAAAACAAACAAAGTGTTATCGAAATCGACTTATTGGGAGTTTGATCCCCACTCGAGGAAATGGAATATTCATATAAATTTATATTTTTCTTCGCTCTGGTATCGAGGCCTCCAAAATTCGGCGGATAGTGGAGAACGGAGTGTCTTAACACTAGGTTCCCTCTGCCTATCCTGCTGCTGCTGTGTGCGGGATACAGCGTGAAGCTGCAATGCAGCAGTAAAATTAAAAATTAAAGTGCTTACTTCTTCTAAAGTAAATTGTACAGTAAATTGTGCTTAATATACGTAACATTTTTGAAATCTTAAATAGAATAAATATATATTTCACACATTAGCCTTTATTGAATTGAGTGCACTCCCGACGTGAGTATAGAAACTTTGCAGTCGGTACTCTACTTATCGCCTAATTATGAACGATGGCTACCCTAACAGCTTCAGCTAATTAAGATATATCGAATAAGGATTTCCAGGTCAAGTTTCTGTCAATTTTATTATTAAATGCATCATGCCATCTTATAAAAGTCTTGATTAAAAAAGTCGATCTGAAAATCGTCGGGGAAATTCATTCTTTTCATTTAATGTTGGCGGTAAAGTGCGACGTTAAGTTTCGCCTTTTAAAATTCCATGAATTCCATTCGAAACAGAGGGAAAAACAGATGTCTTAACACTAGGTAGTAGAAAAGCTAGAAAAACAAGTTGATTATAAATTAAATAAAAAATTACATTATTGTTTATATAATTTATTAAAATTGATTCACTGGCTTAACAGTGACGAGGGGGGCAAAGGAACGGACATACACGCGCGTTACAAACACAACCCTCCCTTTGGGCTTACCCGACTGCGAGTAAAAAGCGTGAGCTAAAAATCATAACTTTAAATAATTAACTTTTAATCAAGTAGATTTAGCACATTACTTACATCCATACCTATATTATAAATTCGAAAGTAACTCTCTCTGTCTGTCTGTCTGTCTGTCTGTCTGTCTGTCTTTTACGCAATCAAGGGCCAAACCGCTAATTTAATTGTGATAAAATACTCATATAGAGATACTTGAGGATCTCGGGATGAACATACATTTTTTTCTCATATTTGTAATATTTTCGATATATACAAATATATTAAAATACGATTGACGATTTTCAAAGTTTGTTGTTAGGAAACGTCACCCAAAATGAGCTTGCTTAACGCATCTTTCTATTGAAAACTGAAAATAATTTCATAAATATATTTAATAAATATTCGTATAGTGCAAGCGGGCGTAGCCGCGTTCGGGTCCATTAGTAAAATTATAAAAAAGAAACACCAACTCACAAAATATTCAACGGAAATCCCATCCAAAAAAAAAGACGGAAACGCAATGTATTCTACTGTGAAAAACAGTCAGGATAATTTGACATAAATGTATTTTATTAAATAAATTCGCCCGACGCACATACTTCCCAAGTATCGGGACGTCATGACCAGACATAAGGTGTCAAACGCTTGTCAAGCAAACCTGATTATTACACCTTCCTCTTCACTTTGAATGTGCGAGAAATGCTGTTTGGAACTGGAGTTTCTTGAGAGAAACAATTATTTTGATATATATAAATGTATATTTATATGTATATATATTTTATTTGACTTAGTATTTTCATTTGGTCGTCCTGGTAACGAGACAAAGCATGGTGTTGGGCTCCGCTCCTGAAAACGCAATGCCTCAAGAATTTGACGGAAAGTGGGGAACGGAATGGGAGCGGACTATCGTACCAGTAAGTTGCCAGGTTCCTTCTGCCTACCCTGCTATGTACGGACTATAGTGTGAAGGAATTTCAAAATCTTGAAAATATTTTTTTTTCGCTAATTTATTACTGGTATGTAGTCACATCTGTTTCGTTACTCTGATTTATATTAATAATTGATTTTAATAAATTATTTATGTAAGAATGAAAGTCAATTTTATAAAATTGACTTTATTATTGACTATAGCTCAGCGGGCATTTTCATAAAACGTTAAGTCTGACGTAAAGAACGCGCACCTATGACCATTTGATCCTTCATCATCTCTCTGGATCTTGTAGATCTTATTTTAAAATGCCTCCGAATAGAACCTAACCCAAAACAAGGGAAAAAAAACGTATAGCTGATCAAAGACAAGAAAAACAAAATTATATAGGAGGAACCTAGATTAATACACATCGTTCTCATTAAGACACCTCCGTTCCCTAAGCTGATAACGAGGGAAGCGCGGCCACTCAACACGGAATGTATCCAAAATTCGGTGGAAAAGTTGATCTGGAGCAAAAGTACAAAATATATAATTTCAACCAACGAATAGCAATAAAATAGTGGTGTATTTTTTTTAAATTCATCTTCTTTTACAGGAACAACGATGGAATCTACTAAATTTATATTGTAAAAAACTATTCCTAAGTAAACATAGAAATAAACATGTAATAGAAAAAAGAAATCTAGAAATTATAGACACTCGTTCTGGGATTTCTACTATTAAATTTTGTCTCCCAAATAACTAGCGCTTATAAAACTACATATATAATATTGAGTTTACTTTTGACTACTGCTACATATATGTTCGTACATGATTGAGCAAAAAATATCAAAGTGAAGTGAAATCACGTAGGAAGGAGACACGTTTCTTTTTACGGAAAATCTTATTTCCTACTTAGTTTATATAATACTCGTTCGCCTATATATATACTATCTAGACATTCATAATTTTAAATCATTAAGGTTGTAGGCCCTAATAAAAAAGCCGACAAGTGCGATTCGAATTTGTCCACCGAGGGTTGAGTAACAATTTCAGGATTGTAGATCCACGGAAGGATAATTTATGAATGCTGACAAGGTTTAGTTTGGAGGTGTTGACAGAAACTGTTCATTTTACTCGTAGGTATATAAAATTTACAGTTTGTGATAGTTCTTACCTGTAATATAAATTATAAATGTCATTTTTTCCAATTTTTTCTGTTAACTTAAATTTATATTATCTATCTAATACGTTCTATTATATAATAGTTATCAATTCATTTGTCACTACATATATATAAGAGTTCTGCAGTTCATATAAAGTTTTGGGTCGCATCTGTGCTTTATTAGTACGTTGATTTGTGACGCAAAAAAATCCTAAGAAAAACATATTATACGGGTATAACATATTATACATACAACATATTATTAATATAATATTAAGTTATAACATTAGTTATATAACATACTAGCGGACCGGGAGCGGCTTGGCCTGCTTGAACTATACGAATATTTATTAAATCATCATCATCATCAGCAGCCATCTTTTGTCCACTGCTGGACATATACCTTCCACAATTCTCGCCACCACACTCGATCCTCAGCTCTTCGGACCCATCCGCTTCCCGCCAACCTCTTTATGTCGTCGGTCCATATGGCAGGGGGGCATATCTGTCGTAGAGCCGACGACCGCTGGGGCAGACGTGTCTTAGAGTAGAGACACCGTATAAAACGACCGATGACGCAGCATCCGCATGGTTCGCTCTAACAAGCGAAACAAATAAGAAAAAACTCCGCACCCAGCAGACAACAGCCCTAAGCCTACTTACCGACGCCCCACGCTATGTTCGAAACGAGACAATTTGCCGGGATTTCGGCATAGACACCCTGGACAATTTTGTCTCGCCACTAGCACTTGGAGTGTACTCCAAGGTGGATACATCTCGCCACCATCCCATCGCGCCATGGCACGCTCGACCACCAGACTGCAAGAAGTTTCCTCGAGATATCCTTAGCTCGTTCCCAACGTGAAGCCAGAGCTGCTACTCGTTAGCTGAGCGTCTAAGCTCCCTCAGAGCATCTGAGGCTCTCACCTGGCTGGGCGTATGACACGAGTAGCTAGTGGCTCCCGACAGAGGATACAAAGGTCTTCAGGACACCTCCCAGTAACTCGCCCATAGTTGTGGGCGACAGTTGCAACCACGGGCAGGGGGCAATGACCCGATACCGTTTCTTCCTTCTCCTTGCTGGGGAGTGAGATGACCTCCGAATCGAAGTTTGACTGATATATAATTACGAGTACGTACTTGTCTATATATATATATAAAATCGAAAGGTCACTCACTCATCACGAAATCTCAGAAACTACAAGTGCTAGGAATCTCAAATTTTGCATAAGAGTTATTTATAGGATGTAGGTGCTCGCTAAGACGGGAATTTGCAATATTCGACTTCTAAGGGGTTGTTTTTGGGGTCGAAAGTTTGTATGAAACTTCGTTACTACAAATGCTAGGAGTCTCAAATTTTGCATAGACGTCACTAGGACGTAGTCATGGAGACAGAAAATAATAATAACATAGTTCACGCGGGTGAAACCGCGAACGGGCCGCTAGTATATTTGTATAGATATTAACGTTTGATAATCTTTGATTTTTGATAATCAAGAAATTCTTAACAGACAATTTTTGAAAACGAGAAAGATCATTCTGTCTCGTTGCAAATGCTAATAAATAATTATATTTAAATCTCATAATTTACATAGTTTAGTTGACTACAGTAGGTACAGTGTTTAAACGTCCACATCACTGCTTGTAGTCGTTCCACCACGAATTATTCTTAACAAAACTTGAATTGAAAGCCTGGAAGGCTCAATTTGAATGCAGGGAAACTTCAACATAGCTTTTATTTCTTGCCGCAAAGTAAATGAATTTTCGCCTTACGATGAATCGGTTGTTTTTCACTTCTTTAAATGTTCGATCTTCTGAAATTATCAACTTTTTCAATTTTACCTCGCCTTTATTTATTTATTTAAATTTCTTTCGACTACTTCGTTAGTTTTCGTTTTATACATAAAACAGGCTGTATCCTGCACACCTCACACAACAGGGTAGGCATAGGGAACCTAAAGAAGTTTACACACACACTTTGTACCCCTTGCATTAAAATTCATTATATATGTCGAATTTAGTTATATTTCTATGGAATTCCAGCACGTGTGTCCCATTACTCATGCATTGGAGGTGCCATCGCATCACGTGTGTTTGAAATCAGTTCATTTGACTATAGGCTATCAATTACTCCCGTTGACTGCTAATATTAATTGCTTATTGATGAAAGCCGCAAGCTGTTTCGTTTTAGTCTATATGAAACTAAATGTGGTTCAGTGGGATTGTGGATTGTTACAATTGTTAACATATTGAGATATTTTATAATTTTATTTCCTGCATTTTGACTAAAGGAATATGAAGACTTTGATATAAATGAACGGAGAATAAAGACCATTTTTTTTTTTATTTATAGTGCGACTTGTAAGAACTAAAGAATTGAATATTGGGTTTAATTCACGTGGTTTACAATACAATTGTAATAGAATTATTATTTTTTTGTTCAGCTTCACGCTGTATCCCGCATGTAGCAGTATAGGCAAAGGGAACCTAAAGTTGAAGCACTCCGCTCCCTAATTTCCACCGGAGCTTAAAGTCGCGCTTCGCGTCGACACCAGAGCGAAGAAATGAAAATAATATATATTTAATTTCCTCGAGCGGGTATCGAATCCGCAACCTATCGCATTTACAGCCACATTCTTATGCCTCTGCGAAACAACTGGCCTTATCTATAATTTAGACAGCTATTTATTAAACACCAATATTTCCAAATCTTTGAGAAACAATATAAAATCTTAGGAATTGAATTGTAAAATTGAGATTTCGATAAAAATATTTTCCAACTGACTGACTTTCCTTAATGATTACACGCAAGCAAATATATGTTGTTATAAAGTCAACTATGTTAGAAGGACGTCAAAGAGAATGTCAGACTTTCTTATATTCTGTCGCATTTTAAGCACTACCACGGTGAACTATTTCAGTTTTACTTACCAATAAAATGTCTTGGAGTGTAACAAGATATTCCTTTTCAGTACCAGAAAATATTCACTGAAAATATTTTTCTTCACTGAAATTTAACCTGACCCAAAATTACGACGTGTGAATGCCACTGGTGTATTTTAGTAAACTAAAGTGATGTAACTCTATTTTGTTATTATCACGCAAAAATGTATGGAAAGAAAATGAAATCTATATCTATAATAAAACTGTAAAGGGGGTAAAATCTGTACATTGAATATAAACTAAAAAAAAACACGTCAGGGGGACTCGATACAACTAATAGAAGGTAAAAATATGATTTTTGGAATTCTTGTCTGTCTTTCTGTCTGTGGTGGCTTTTTAACTCAAAAACTACTGGACGGATTTAAATGAAACTTCTTTTGTTGGATAGCTATTAGTCTTCGGCAACATATAGGCTATAATTTATTTTGATAGTCCGAATACCTGATGTGACACCCTAGCAGCCCGTCTAATCTATAAGAGATATCAGTACAACGCTTTAGGAAAAGTTATTGAACATGATGAGCATTTTCTGTTGACATAAAAAAATCGATCCCACCACAATGTGGTACCCCAGTCACCCAGCTAAACTTTATAAAATATAATCGGTCGTCTTAAAGTAAATTATTCTACGTAATAAACATTTTTTAGACGTTTTTATTCACGACCAAGTGATAATTTTTAGTTAAATTCAATTAAATATCATAATTTAGTTTGTTATAAAGCACCTATTAGGTATAGCGCGCACTAGTGATTTTTGTCACCGTGACTGTTGCGTCACTGTCACCGTGTACATTACACTAAATGAAGGTGCGCGCATTTGGATACGTGACAATTGGGTGACTTTTTGTCCGCGGAGGCCGGCAACACGCCGGTGACGCAACTGTCACCGCGTCCATAGATTTGTATGCCCGTGCGCGCATTAGCAACTAAATGTCACCTCTCCCTTGCGGTTTCCATACTAGTCGTCTTCCGCATAAACATGAAACAGCAGCGTGTTGCATTGCAGCACCGAATTTTTATTTCAAGAATGGCGTCAAGTTCATCACCAAGACAAAACGTGTGTTTTCATGAAGATGAAATAGACAATGACAATACTGATTATATTGCTGCTATTGCTCTATGACAAATGTATGTAAACATTTTTTTTCTATTTTTTTTCTTATAAGTGCACAAACAACCATCTCTTCGAAATTCATTTTATCAAGTGTAAAAAATTTCGTCACTGTCATCGCAAGTGCGCGCAGTCGCGAAAAGTATGGTGACATGTCAGTGACAAAAAAATTATTGTCACCGTGACAAAAGTCACCAGTGCGCGCTAAGGGTTATTATTTCAAAAGTAAACATATGTTCCAATTTTAAAGTATGTAATTTTATCAGGCGCTCTTTCATTTCTGTCAAAATGCGTATTTATATTCATCAACCCTTGCGAGCACATCTTTTAATTCCCTTCTCATGAAAATTACATTATTATTATTTTATACAACTTCTATGTCTTCTATTATTATAAAACTAAAGAAATTGTTGAGTTGACGCGGTAATCTCAATTAAAATTAAAATTAAATTAAAATTGAATAATTAGTTTTGTGTAAAATAGTGCCAATATTGAACCACTTAATTACAAAAAAATAAACTTTCAGAACCATTTTTCCAAATATGTATTACTACCTATCCAAGTAATGGAAAATCGTAAATTTAAATTTTTCAGTACAAAGTTTTCCTAGCTGTGAATAATTTAAGGTCTTAGCCTTATTAAAAATAAAAATTATCACTTTGTCAAATATTTTGAAACTAGGTTGTCAAAAAAAGAAAGAATTACTTAAATCTATTATCAGTTTTTCAGTGCCCGAGAAATTTATTTACACTTATTATTGTTTTAAAATATCAAGAAAAAGACGACCTGACTTATGTCGTCGTCATCAAACAAATGTGCGACGACTTCACGCAATCGGCACTGACCATCAGCTAGAGGAAGATAAGGATAACATTGTCTTAGATTTTAAAAAGTTCGGATACAGCATACACATCTATAGGACGACACAAGGAACGAGTAGAGGTAGTGAAATAACCAAAATAGTTGCAGACTTATCATAGCATATTAAATATAAATCATAGCAAATTTATTAATAAAATCAAGATAAGAAAGTTGATCGGCGTTGTGCTCATAATCCTACAGAATTGCAAACTGTGTCGAAGAACTGCAAACAAATATACAATAATGATATAAAACCTGTGTCTGTGTCGAATCGGACGATTACCACTTCGAGGAAATGAAATATTTAATGTTTTGATTTATTCGTTTTGATATATTCGCTCTGTTGTAAGCAGGTAACGACATTAAAATTTTAATAAAAAATATTTTTAAAACTCAATATATAATCAATGAAATTGATTTAATTGAATTAATTCCAGGTATTGAAATCCCCGCATCCACTCATCACTCAACCGTAAAGTAAATCATATCTTGATGATTTGTTAACGACTTTTTCATATACGAAGCAGTTGAAATATTAATAACAAGGACTTTGATCTGAAGAATACATTCAAATTCAAATTAAATTATTCTTTTTCAAATATACTATTGTAAGATAGAAAAAAAGCTACCACCGGTTCGGAAGGCAGTTCTGCTGAGAAGAGTCGGCAAGTCAACACAACAGTTGCTGTTTTAATTTAATTTAAATTTAATTATTACGTTCATCCTGCATGATATTCAATAAACATTAATTTCATACATGTATATCATCTAAATATTCTTGATCTAAAATTGATCTTTTTTGTTTTTTTTTTTTCAAATAAGAAATATATGTATATGCCCGCAGCACATGCGCATATTTACTAAGAAATTTAAGCCCACCAAAGTTATGTAACGGCACACGTTTCAAAGTTACATCGCTCCAAAATAACGTGATAGAAGCAATAATATTGACAGGATGTGGTGCAGACAGTGTTTTCATTCCGCGAATACCACTTATCTCAAATAATTATCCGTTTCGATTTAAAAGAGGGCAATTCCCAATAAGTATGAGTTTTTGTATGAGCATTAATAAAGCTCAGGGGCAAACTATGAGTCGTGTTGGTCTCGATTTGCGAAAGCCTTGTTTTTCTCACGGACAGCTTTATGTAGCTTTGTCACGAGTAAGCAGTGCCCAAAGCCTGTATGTACTTACTGACGGACAGGAAAAAACAAATAATATTGTATATAAAGAAATTTTGTAAATGTAACTATAACAAATATGAAGTAATTTTGTATTATCAATCAAAGTTTAGATTAAATACAATATCAGTATGAATAGTCAAATATTAGAACAAGTGAATGAAGTGGTATATTTGGGAAGTATGTTCAGTGGAGATGGAAGATACGAGATGGCTTTGGCAAGGCGTATTGCTGCCGGTAATAGGGTTAATGATGTCTTGGCTTCGTTGATGAGTGTTGGTATTGTGACATATATTAGTGTTGGTAGTAACACTGTTATACTGCAGCGAAATGTGGGTATTATAGAAGAAGAATTAAAGAAAGATGAATCCGCAATGAAGAGAAAAATGTTTAAATAAAACCGGATCTTCATCAGGATTTGGAAATTCAGCACTAATTATATTATCAATGTCGTTAGGACGTATTTTAGCAACTAACCATAATAATATATGGGCATGAGGTAGTCCACGTTTTTGCCATTCGACGCTGTACATAAAACATAAAGCCTCACCGAATATTTTTTTCTTGTGAGGAGATCTATCATTAACTTCAATTTTAAATGGAACACTCTTGCTATAATATCGTGGCCATCATAGGAAGGTTGTCCAAGAAGTAACTCACCGCTGATTTCGTCCCATTTCGGATTTGTTGTGAAAGTTACGAATAAATCACCTATTTTCTAGCAAAATGCATCCTGCGTTCGCTCATGCATGTACCGCGGACCTCCAGTAAAGGACGAAGGCAAAATCACTAAGTGTCCTAAGTTCTGACAATTCGTGTCTTGTTGCATTGCATCTCTTAAGTCCACGTAATTTTCTACACGTAGCTGTTTTTGGTTAGTTCGCACGTACACTAAACGCTCTGTTTCAATTTTAGCATACATATATACTATGAATTGGTTAAATAGACCACGAAAACGATGTAAATATGTGAAATGGTTACTTCGGACCTGTAGCCAGTAAGAATAAAATTAAAGAGAAGACATTCTTTTGTTGTTGTTTGGTTCTCGAGTGACAGAATCAACGTGGCATAAAGAAAAATTGTACCCATCTTCACCTCGACAAAATATGAGTGAGTACTGGAGAGCATCATAGGCGCGGTGTGTTTCAGCAATTCGTTGCAAGCGGTCATCGCGTGTACGTAGCACTATATCTCGTTTATCGCATTGTTGATCAACCAGAACTACAGCAACTTTATTGGCAGTAGGTGCATTATGCCTGCCGCGATGTTCCATAATAGGACGCCTAGCAGCACTGATAACAAACTTATAATTAGTATTTTGTCCAGGTGGAATTGTATCCAATGCAGCTTTGAAACTACTAAAGTAAGGATTTACATCATGTAACATATTTTGTAGTTCAGAAATTAAAGCTGACTTTAAATTTGGAAAATGTTGATTTCTTAAACGTGCCTGTTCATTGTAATTTTGTATAAAATAAATCTGAAGAAATTGTGCGTCATCATTAGACAAAAGAGAGCCAATTAAATGGTATACTTGGCCTTGCACTTTAAAAGTTGGCATGAAATGACCATCTGTTTTTTGTTTCACCCCAAAAGACGTCATTTGGAAAGCACTATTATATGTCCGGATATTTTCTAGGAAGTGATTAGAAAAATCATGATCTCCATTTAATAATGATTTCAAGGGCTGCGGAGGTTCTTCAAAATGATTCAATTTAATTTTTCCACGAGAACAGCATAAGCCAATTGACTCTTTTTGCCATTTCAAAGCGTGACAGTAGTTGCAACACATATTCATACCGCCTATATTTGTATAATTATTTATGATGATGTATATTATTATTGAATAAGAAAATCCGCTTCTTTCTTTATTACTCCATATCAAGGATTCATTGTGGACGACTTCATCTAATAAACCTTCATCAGAAGAAGAATTCGACATCCTAATCAAAGTATGATAGATGCGATCATTGTGTAAGCGAACTTCACATTGTGTTTCTGTCTCTAATTGACGTATACTGTAAGCTCTCTCTCTTTCCATAGACAAAAAATCGCCTCGATTTTGACTTCTCTGTACATAGCGTTCCCTTGATAATTCTAGACGTCTTTGGTGTTCCTCTTCGCTTTCAATAGCCCTACTTCTTGCGTGCCGATTTCGATCCTGAGTTAATCTTCCTTCACGCTGAGTAAATGTCTCAGACTCGCGAGATATAACGTGACGTTCGAGGTCAACTGTAAGACGTGCTTTACGCTGACTCACTGTTTCTGAGGTGCTAAAACCAGCGGTACGGCTTCGATCAGCAGCTAATCGATCTTCTCTTTGCGTAGCTGTTTCTAAAGACAGAGATTCTCATCTTGCGGCTAAGCGTATTTGATGTTCTTGTTCGTTTTCCATAGATCTAGCTTGCTTCATCAGTTTGGATTTTTTCGAGTACTGGGAAAGGTTTATTTTTTGCTTGGAACATACGAATAATTTATATATTTTTTTATCATTCTATTACCTGAACTATACAAATTCAATAATATTATTTAAGGGTATTTAGGGTAAAAAATTATGTGGTTATCTTTGCTGTTATTATATTATTATTATTTTTTCGCAATATAATTTTCCCGAAGGAAGGGTTATGTTTTTCGTGCGTATCTTCTATGTATGTATGCATGTATGGATGTGTGTGTATATATGTATGTATGTATGTAATATTCTTGTATGTAATACCGGTGGTTTCGCTCTGTGGCCCACCGCTGTGCCGGGTAAATAAATTTAAGTACCTGGGCCATTGGGTCACTGAAAATCTAACGGACGATTCCGACATTGAGATTATCCAGTATAACAACGCGTTCAGAGTTCTGATGGGGCTACCGCGGCAGTGCAGTGCCTCGGGCATGTTTGCGGAGGCGCATACGGATGACTTTTATGCTATTATAAGAAAACGGTGCGCCTCCACGTTAACTCGCCTCCGGGGTTCCTTCAACAGAATGCTGAATGTATTTGTAGACCGGTGGGACTCACCATTATTGTATCGGCGGGTCAAACTCCCTACGATCTAATTGGGTTTCACGTACTAACAATAGTTCTTAAGCTTAAAATATTATTAACAAGTTTATATGGGTGTAATAAAGTATTATTATTATGTTTCTCTTTAATTATTATTATTGTAGTATATAGATAGATGATGTGCGCGGACGAAGTCGCGGGCACTGCTAGTAATGAAATAAATAAGTTAGGTGAAGTTATAGTCTAGAACTCATACTTCTACAAATAGTCTTTAACAAGAAAAGTTAATGAAAATTAACTTTTTTATAGCTTCACTTCCCGCACAAAAAAAAGAGAGACTTGTAAATCTAGTGTTAAAACACTCCCTTCCCATACATAACCTGCTGCCACTACGCCACGCCACGACTGGCCTCTAAGTTTTTTCGTAGGTACACGGACCCAGACTTTATCACAGGAGAATATAGAAAAAGTGTTATTTATTTAATTTGGTCATTAATTTATTTGGCAAACCATTTTATTTAAACTAATCAATAATCATAGACCGCTAGTATCATAAATTTGTCGCCGCCTTTTAAATAATTCAAATTATTATAAAACGTTGGAAATAACTAATACAAAGAGGAAACTGTTAACATAAATTAGAGATAAAATAAAACGTATTTCGAAGCAAAATATCAATTTACTCGTAATCTATATAAAATGAAAGCACGCCACAGATTTTACGAGGTAATTCATTAGCCGGGCCAACTTGTAGCGGACCTAATTAGCATCAAACAACTCAGAGGAGGATGCGTAGGCGCAGTGACAAGGTAAGCTTTGCCCGATTTTCTGCATATAAATTTATGGACATTGATTTTGTTTTTGAAACAAAATCGTTATACGTTGTACGTATCTTATAACGCGAGTTTCACGCTTTATCCCGCATTTAGGACAGGCCGAGAAAACTTTTGATATTATTTTGTGGGAGTGCCAGAACTCAATGTCTCACTTTGTCTCACCATAGTGGGGGAATCAAAATGATTTAAATATGAACATATCCTGGATTGGAGGTCGAACCCCTCAACCTACAGTCAGACTATTTTTTTTGCCTTCAAATTGCCTCTAACAAAGGTTATAACTAAAGTGTACGAAATATTAGATTCCAATAATAGAATTCGTCAGAAAGTGGGGGACGGAGTGTCTTAACATTAGATTCCCTCTGCCTATCCTGCTGTGTGCGGGATATAGCGTGAAGCTGACTATTATTATAATTATATAAAAAAATGCCAATTTTACCCATTTTAGCAAGTAAAGTCAAAAAAAGGTTTTACACCTAGAAATTCATCATTAACATTATATACATAGCTAAATGTATTATTTAGTTAATTAGGTTCGACTGATATAATTTAGAGTAATTATAAATGTAAATGACACCTAAATGCCGTGATATATTAAATTAGCATAAATATCAATCACAATCATCATGCAGTATGTCAAACAGACTATAATAAACGATATTTCATATATGTATTTATCTCTGTAATTGAACCCCGATATAGATTTCGCGTGAGCGTATTCGCCTTGCAAAATATTACCAATACTTAAATGAATCATAGAACTTTTATCTATTTCCTACAAATATATGACATAGATAAGCACGATATTCCTTATTTAACATATGTTGAAATATTTATTATCGATTTTACTTATTAATTTGATATTAATAAATCCGTTGACGTTATCTTGTATGTAATTGACACTACGAATCGACAGATATAGAATTTCAGTTAAATAATTACTGCAATATCTTCTTCTTCGAACAAATATCTTGGACTGTTAATTTAAATTTATTTTACTGTTACGAAGAGATAATTAAAAGACCGAACGGGTTTCCCCTTGTAACATACGACCGTAAATACAATGTGCTAACATTTTTAAATCGAAGTGCACGATTTCTTTGTAATTCCTGGTAATAAGTAAAATATTTAATATCAATAACAATTTCCGTGTATTTGAATTATTTCTTAATACCTCTATGCATATTAAATTAATATTACACCTATTTCTGTATCGAAATTCAATTCAATTCAATTTTATTTTTGTATTAATCTTTATTTCTCTAAAGCTTTAGTTTACATTTATTTGTAATGTAACGAAGATAACAAAGCTGAGCTTTCATTAAAAGTATAATATAATCCATTTAAATACAGCTTTTGAAAAATATTCATATTATTAAACATAAAAATTCAATAGAAGATTTTTCACAATCTGGCGGCACACTATAATTCTCCGTCTTAGCTTCTGCTGCCATTCGAACGTCTGATTTCAATTTAGATTAGGCTTTAAACATGCATCGTAAAAGCTTATCTAATAAGTACACCTGTTCACTCAAAATATAAAACATAATATATTTCTATTTCTGTTTACGGGTATTCTATTATGTAATGTTGCTTGTCGCGTACTTTACACGTAGTAAAAAGAAACAAAATTCAAATTGGGCTAAGTTAAATATATTTTTCCCAAAATGTTTCAGAAAGGAAGTGAACTATTTATTGCTTAGGATTTAGTGACGAGTCGCTTTGTCCTCTATTCTCTGCCAAATTAAAAAATATCGATGAAATATCTACATTATACTCACAAGTACATATTTTCAAACGAGATTTCCACCATAAATTCAACCCGTCTTCCTCCTACATACATCCTAAGACTTAATAAACGAACTTAGTGCTTATTTCGCAAATTGTACTCGCTAAGTATAAATTAGGTTCAAACTTAATAATACTATAGACGTAGAATAATAGACGAGGTGGGCTTGTATTGTGTTGACTTACCTCTGGTAATTGTGTTGTTGGTTGTGCATCAGGGGCTGCGTGGGCTGCGCCAGTAGAAGCTGTTTTTGCTGTTGCTGCCTCTGCAACATTTGTTTTCCGAATACACCGTATCCAAATCCGTAAATCTCATCCTCTTCCTTGTCTGTTAGACAGCTCGAAGGCTGTAAACAAATAGTTTTATACTATAATCAATTTACTTTTTCGTTTTAGATATTGAAATTAATTTTTTTTTAAGTTTTAAATTTGCTTTTTTATTTATTGGTATTGTTTCCAAAAAATATCATTTATTCTAACTGAATTTTGCAAGTGTTTTGATTATAATTATACATATATATTTATATAATGTCTAATATATGAAGATTTCCAATTAAACGTAAAAGTTAATAACAAGTTAGTTTATCATAAACATTTTTTTTCTTACCGAATATTTTCCAGGCACATAAATTGGTTGAGAATGGGATGTTGTCAAGTTGTTCAAGGCTAATGTTCCAGGGCTGGCTGACGGAGGTGTTTGAGGAGTACCATTGCCCCCTAGCACTCTCATCCTGGGAGACATTTCATCCCATTCATGCCTTCTCAACTCCTCGAGATGGTCCAGAACATCTCCGTAATGTGTGGAGAATAAATCGGCGTAACGTGATGCTAATCCTTCAAGGTAGCCTCGATCTCCATCCTAAACAAAAAAATAGAAATTAATAAGAAGAATAGTAGACAAGAGAGCTTCCGATCCCGCAAGCATTAATTGTTTTTGATTTATCTATTTACGCCACTATTCCATATTATGTTTGTCATAGATTGATAACATTTTATTATGATACTAACGGAATCCAAATACACAAATATAGTTATTAATTTTCTAGATTCTCATTCTTGTCATAACTCTTATACATATACAAATAAGCAATAATAATAGGTAATCATAATTTTTATATAACTCCAAGAAACCAGTGTAAATTACTATAATTTACAACCATTTCTTTTAAACAATTGCGCATGTTTATTATGGGGTAAAACCTTGTTATCCCATACAGAGAGCTCGTAAAGAATTTGAAGCGCGTACTATTACTGGTTTTAAAAGTAACATTCTGCTAATTACATTGCCTATTAAAGCCTGAACGCGGGTGAAGTATAAAAAACCGTAATTATCTGGCGCCTAGAGACCTATTTGCTTGGAGGTAGCTTCCTTCCACGCAATTTCCGCCAAACCCCAAAAAAGAAAAAAACAGGAGAGTAATACTGAACAATTAAATACTGGGGGTCTAAATTATAGAAGGAAATTTAAATTAGCCATGCTAAAAAGATTTCTTAAATGAGGGTAATTAATTAAAAGTTTCATTATGGCGCTGGCGGCGTAGTAAGATGTTGGCTTAAGTAAAATATTTACACATGCGTAATATTTTGTTTGTTAAAATGAGGGTACTGTATCAATTATATCTCTACGGACTGATATTACTCGTACATTAAAGTATTAGTCACATTTAATAAAGTTATAAATTTTATTTAGTTATAAAAAAATATGTATGAAAAAATATGTATGCAAAAATAACCTTTTTCCCTGATAAATTTTATGAGCTTCGTCATTAGATAAAAACAGAATTTTATAAATTGTAAAACGTATGATATTGAAAATTAAATTTATCTTAATGATAAATATTTTAAGATAGCCTAATAAGAATAAATGAGAAGTAAACAAATGATTGCAAAAAAATTGTACCGCACTGATGTTTAGAAGTACTCAACTGTAAGCAAAGATTAGCATTTCCTGCGCAGTTTCAGACGATAAATATTATCTTAACGGAACTACACAAGGTATTTAAACAAGACGATGTTGGTATGCGGGATCGAAGTTAATAGCACGAAGAAAGTTTAATCGACTGACGCTGTGCACCAGGTAAGAAAATAAACGAAACGCCCACCCCAGTAGCCAAAGCCATTTCATTATGACTTACATACAACTAACATAAACGTTCGATGGGATGTTTCCATCTTTTCTACTTTCTAATAACTATATATGAAATTATAAATAAAAATAAAATTTTCCATTAAATTTTATAGTGAAAAATTTACAGAAATGTTAAAACAGAAAGGTAGTTTACAAAACAACATAAAATATCCTTCATCACACTTTCTTGGCAAAATAACAATTTGCCAGAAAATATATTGGCAACGTCCTCGTTCAGTCATTGTGAAAATATGGATGGAGATTAAGTGCACCACAATAAAGACAGTACTGCCATGCCAAATATCTGAAATGGACAATAAATATAAATAGAACAAAATCAATCAATACGCTTGAAGGATAGTCAATACAGCTAAATGAAGATAGCTTGAAAGCTTAGACGTCGAACAGGATGCTATCCATCAATACAAAAAGAATCAGCAGCTAGCCACTGGAGAAACGTACTTAGAATTCAACCAGTCGCGCGTCGAGTCAAAGATGGCCGAGGGTTTATTTCCATTTTTAAATGAGAGCGGCTGAGAGCTTTGTCGGCTCCGAGTTTGTGCTTCGCGTTTTAAGTGGATTAAATCGCTCTACGCTCGTAAAACCGACAAGTGGTTCAGCTAAGAATTCAAGTAACCGTTCGACTTTTGCATGAGAAAGTGCTCGCGGGGCCTCGCTTCGCACTTACTCTGAGCAATTTGATGCGACCACAGTTTGTTTATTTTTTTTTTACTGTGCAAATCGTGGCCGATTCACAGCGCTTCTAAGCGGGATGCCGGTGCTTTGTGAATACTCAATGAAAGAAATTCATTACCGCTATCTCCCGATGAAGCTCTTTCGGGATTAACAGCCTGTCTGTCTGATCTTTAAGGATTATGTTATTTACACGTAATTGTGTAACATTTTATGAGGGTTGTTTTGTGTATTTATTTTATTGAAATTAATAGTACTAACAGATGGTAGATTTTTGAAGATTTTACAAAAGTTTAATTGTATATTTTTCATATTGAAGATTTTTAACATCTTATTTTTGTTTGAAAAAGTTAAATTTTGTTGTATGTCGTGATGATCACGTCTGAAGCACATTGAAGTATTACTACTAGGGGAGATACGTATCGTAAAAAAATTAACATAAAATGGAAAATATAAAAGAAACAGAAAAAAAAACTTTCTTTTTGGCTTCACGCTGTTTTCATCAGGCAGAGAGAACCTAGAATCAAGACACTCCGTACCCATCAAAACACTGCCATTCCCCTACTTAATTATTTAAATAAATACTGACAACTAATACGCGGAACACGTATAACCATAAAAAGGAATCGCATAATTTTCCACTTTCATGCAATTCTGCAAAACAATTCATTTCCATTTAGAAGCAAAAATAGGTAGGTATAGTGCACATGAATGAAACTGAGTTAGATTTAGCGAAATAAGGGGCAGGTGATACCGCACATAAATCCTCTTTGGACGTCGCCTTTGCTCGGCACGCGGAACATTGTCTTATTGTGCTACCGTCTCTTGTTTTGTTCGTCGACTGCGTTATTTCGGATTTGCAATCTCTTTATAGGACCAGTACCACTTCTCTGCTTCTCCGATTGGAGAGGTGGTTTTCGTTTTGCTTATCTCTAAATTATTGATTGGATTATGAGGAATATTTGTATTACGTTAAGTTGACGCTTAATTAAAATGATCAACTTTTTTTGGTAATGTTATAAGTTGTTGAAATTATAGCAAAATCATTTTGGAGAAAAATTAAAACTAAATGTTTTATTAAAGATGTTACTTGTTATTTTATCTTTGCTTAAAGAAAATAAAAAAAATAAAACATCCCATCATATTATTATTTACATTAATTAATTTATATCAGAACTAAATGCTCTAGAATTCAGCGGAAAATGGCGAAGTATCTTAATGGGAACGGAATGTTTTAACACCAGGTTCCCAATTCCCTCTGCCTACCATGCTATGTATAGAATACATTGTGACGCTAAGAGAGAGAGAGAAAATAAATTTAAAAAGTTACATAATAATATAAACAATATTCTTAGTACGTACAAAAGATCAATGAGCCTGAGAAGCGTTGCTACGGCTTACCAATTCAAGTAGCTTCTATATTCTCCATTCATTTCCTTATTTTTATTTTTTGCTCTTCGCCAATGGCGTGCAATGCTATTTTAGCTTTGTGATATCTTAATAGCGTTCGCAAGTTCGATCACTAAATAAACTTGGCTTAATGTATCGTTTTCTGAGATAATTTATAACTATCAGTTAAAAATTTTGAGGCCTTACGCTTTCGCCACTGTGCCAGTAATGGCACATGTATGGTGTAAGTAAACGGTTCGATTCCCACTAGGGAGAATGAATTATTATTTAATAATATTTTTATATGCCATATGAGAATAGGAGCCTCGATAACAATTATAAAGATTTATTTTTATTATTTATTTTTATATTACTTTATTCATATATTTTAGGTATCTAATATTGTAGATATATAGCTAATATAAATTTAATTTTCATAAGGTTTTTAATTATAATCACTTGCACTATGACATTGCATATATGTAAATATTTGAATGTTAAACAAAAGAATAAGGAGTTCCAACCATATCCCTTCAATAATACGGAATAAATTTAATTGTATCATTCAAAATAAATTACAGTGGCCATTGAGGGCATCGAACTTAATGGTATAAGAACTGTTAATAATAAAGGGAATGTATCATACGTTGTTTTGAATACATAAAATTGTCGCCGTGCGTCTTTGTATTAGGTATTTACGTGGATTTACTTTGTTCTTATAGAAAATAACTTGAGGTTGAGGACCGTCGTCGCGCAGTGGCATAAGAATGCAACTATAAACATGATTGGTTGTGGGTTCGATTCCCATCCGGTTGAATGAAACATTTAACATTTTCATTTCCGCTCTCTTATAATGAAGCAAAGCGCGGCGTGATATTTCGCCACTATAGAATTGGGTGGAAATTGAGGAACGGAAGTGTTTCAATGGAAACGAAGTGTCTTAACATTAGATTCCCAGGTTGTCTCTGCTTACCCTGCTATACAGAATTGAAAATAAAAAGAAAATATCTAGATCGACCTTTACTTCTGTATTCTTAAAAGGAACATGTATATTTTCAAGAATAACATACATAAGTTTTTTTACAAGGCATTATTTTTATAATTTAAACTATAGGTGTCATCGCTATCGATTTTGGATCTCCACCTCGAACTGCTTTCACATCATGAAATCTCATAATGACTCACGTGCATAAGAATGCAGCGTCGTTATCACGTTTGGTTAGCGGTACTTTTATTGAACATATAAATAAAAACATAACTTCACATACTTTATTGATATTATACAAAGGTTTGAAAGGGATTCAAGGAAAATAACTATATTAAGAAAAAAGGCCAGTGCAGTATGAAATTGTTTAATTATAAATTAACAGCCACGTGAAGGTTGTCAGTTCAAATCGAACTAAGGGTAATGGGAACGTCTAGTGTTAGGTAATCACTGGCGAAATATATTTTTATATTTTTACCTCGTCCAACGAATAAAATGCAAAAAGTATATTATTTTTATGTTTCAGGACATTTTGAAACACGTTGTTAACAACATTGAAAGCACAACATTATGATAGCTAAAAAAATAAGAGAAAAAGAATCTATTAATTTATAATAATTTCTATTTTTTACATAAAGGCGTTAAACATTTCTCTTTAAGTCTAGTGCATAAGCGTCACCGTAAACTCTTAAGACATTAACATTTAGATTGTCGGGAACGCAAGCGAATTTTCAAAGTAAAACTCTAAGAATTTCGCGTAAAGTTTTTGCTCCTACAATTACTCTTCTGTGCAGTCTTATGAATAATAATTAAACTTTAAAGTGACTGAATACAGTCGTTTCTCATTATAATTTGAATTTTATTTAGAATGGTACAAAAAATACTTTTCTTGTTAGGTATAGGTGGTAAAGATAAAGGCGAAAAACGGGCAACGGAGTGTTTTAAAGTGTTAAGAATCTAGTGAGATTCCCTTTGCATACCCTGCTGTGTGCGGGATACAGCGTGAAGCTGTTTTTTGATATTTTTTATTTAAAATAAACATATTTTAAGTACAATTCTACATTTTAAGATAAGTATATTTAACAAACATAGAAACTCGTTTAAAGGCGATCAAATTCAAGAGCGAACTTGGTATTAAGGGATTAAAATGCAGAGATGCTAAAGGTTTAAAATGTTTCAGATACGGTTTTGAATACAAAAGTAATAATGAACTGAAAAATACAGTTTTCTATTTCATTAATCAACTGAAATGACAGTATGTTTCTTATTACAATATTCTAAATGATTCATAGAATAGTTACTTTTGCTAAATTAAGCTATTTTGAAAACTTTAAAATTATATTAAATTAATTAACTTAAACATAAAATTTAATTTGCAATAAAATTGCAACATTAATAATAATTTAGAACACCACGTACGTCGTATTCAGAACTAAATTCAAGTTGTAATTTTAGCATTATGTTTTGGTAGCATCACTTTTGTTGGCATAATCTAGCTAAATCCTATCGTTTCTATTCTCTAAGCGTATGTTAGTGGTATAAACATAGCATTTAAATTCAATGGCAGATGCTGTCTGTACCTTTTGTTGCGATGGACAATTTACCGTCTGTTTTATGGTGTTTCTTTGACTTGTTTTGTGTTTATTAATAGCTTATAATAACTATACATAATTTCATAAAAAATAACTTTTTACTGATGAAGTAAATATTAAAATAAAGTAAATTAGCTTCATGCTGTATACTGTATACAGCAGGGTAGGCAGAGCGAATCACACACACAGACACTCAATTCCTCACTTTTCACCGAAAGTTTCGAGGCATTGCGTCGCTGGGTTTTTTTTACCTTGGTGCCAGAGTGAAAAAAACAAATTAAATAAAAATAAAAAAAATAATTCCCTCGAGTGGAGATCGGACCCACGACCGTCGCTTTACAGTGACACCCTTGTAGTCATGCATCACGACGCCCTCATAAAAAAATAACTGCTCGCATATAAAAAAAATAAATAATATTTTTTTAATAATTTAAATTAATTAAGTATATATCAAAAGTTAAATTAAACATTAACAGTAAAAACTTTTGAGCAACAATACTGAAAATAAAAGTACTAAAACAATCATAAACTCAAGTGGCACCGCGAGTATCGTCGCCTCGAGATCTATTCCGAAGTGATATCCAGAAAATCGCATTGTAAAAGTAAGTAGTTTAAGTGAAGCGGAAATGTAAAATCTATATCGGCGGAAATTGAGTTTTGAAATTCTAGATGATGCACGAAGTATTCCCACGATAATAAAATTATACGAACGTCGCGTCTCATATTCTATATTTGGCGGTAGTAAGCTAACACGTAAGAGAATTTAATCAAAAAAACTGATATTTTGTATTTGTTTAATATTAATAGAATGTCATTTTGTTAAGTATTTTTTTTTTATTATTAAAAAGCTTCACCCTGTATCCCGCACACAGCAGGGTAGGCAGTGTTAAAACACTCCGTTCTTCACTTCCCTTTTTCGAGGCATTGCATGAAAATAACATGAGTGGGGATCGAACCGACGACCGTTACAGACACACCTTTGTGCCCCTGCGTCACAACGGCCTCGTAAGTTAAGCATAACTAATATCTAACTATATTTTTAAATTCTAATAAACGGGAAAGTTATGAAATACTGTGTTTTAATATTTAACAACAATTTTATTAAATTTTGTGTTTTTCACAAATAAAGCACTTGTCGAGTCAAATTAAACAAGCCATTCAGGGTTGACTATGACGAATGACTTTAAAAGCCACTCGATTTGACCGAAACTGTGTTCAATTTAGTGATAAGTTCACAACGTGTTTTGGTTAATAGTTAATAGTAATTAAAGTTAATGGTAATTAAGATTTAACCTATAAAAACACTATAAAGCACGTTAAGTGCATACAAATTCGTATTGCAGAATTCTCTCTCTTTCTCTCTTTGGTTACACAAACAACAAGTATTTATAAATCAAAGTTTAAACCGCAATTTTTTATATTTAAATATAAAAAGCTTAATAAACTGAAATTGGCCGTAATAAATTATTCGACACCCACATTCAACTGTCAAAACGTTTAATTATAATTAAGAATAATATGTAGCATCGCATTCGTCACTCAATAATTCATCCGAAAATCCAAATAAAAGGTAGCTAGCTAGCTAGCTAGTCTAATTTTGAAACGTCCAATATGTCTACAGTTAGTTTAGCTTGTGCGAACGACGCCGACATCTGTTGTCTATTTTAAGATTTGTCACTGTTTAGACGATTGTTTGCGCCGGAACTTGGAGGGAACCCCTTTTTTACTACCGAATTCTTGGGAAAATCAATACCTTAATGTGTCATAAAGTTACTTAGGTGAGGCCTGTGATGGCGCAGGGGCAACGTGTGACTGTAAACGTCATAGATCGTAGGTTCGATTCCATTCGAGGAAATTATAATATTTTTATTTCTTCGCTCTGGTGGCGAAGCGTGGCGTTGAGTTACGCAATACCTCTAGATTTCGGCGGATTCGCCTCGGCTTTGAATTAACAACATAATAAATAAATAAATAAAATATAATATATTTCGAAACAATATAACACTATTCAACAGTCACGAAATTTAGTTTACTTTGTTAATTACTTAATCAACGCAGTTAATCAAATCGGTACCAACAACTACATAGCGCTTGTTATCTTAATGACGAGAAGGTTGTTCAATTTAAATGTCACATAACTGAATAGGGTGGCTTAGTTTTGTATAGCATTATATGTCATTTCTTAATTATTTACAGCTTCACGCTCTATCCCAAATTAGCAGGCTAGGTGGAGAGAACCTGGGAACCTAGTGTTAAAACACTCCGTTACCGACTCTTCGCCGAATTTTCAAAGCATTGCGTATTGAGCTTTTATTTTGCAATTTGCTGTAATTATAAGAATTATAGTAAAACAAATATGATAACATTAAACACTTAGTAAAAAAAAGAAACTGTCTTTAACAAAAAACATCCGTAAAACCTTCATAATTCCAGACTAGCATTAATACAATAAAAAAACAAATAATTTGGGGACTGTTTTCGGAATTGAATTGCATTTAAGGCGAGTTCCTCCCATCCCTTATCGTCCCGCTTTGTCCTCTACCATTAAGCTAATTTGAATGGTGCACAGCCTCAAAAAGCTCTTGTTCGATAATACTTTTCCTTTATTCCAGTTGCCGCCTGTTCAGAGTTACAGGGATTGCATTTATTTGACGCAATAGCATTGATGGCGGCGAAACACAAACCGCGTCGGCGCTTTGAGAATTATTATAAAAAAATAATTAATCAAAAAAACATATTCCACTTTGAGGGAATGAGTTATTATTTATTGATATTTCTTCCCTCTGGTACCAAGGCAAAACCCTGGTGTAGAGTTCCACCAGTCAACACGCCATGCCTTCAAAAATTGGGCGAAAAGCCTATCCTGCTGTATAATTTGCCGAATATATTTTCTCATTTTAAATTACAGTTTTTAATTAAGCTATTTAAATAAAAATAACCCTAAAACTGTCTCCTTATTAAAGATACCGAGAATTAAAATTAAACTTCGCATTATCATATTACACAATATATCCAACTGTCAGTTAAAAAATGTGAAAATGTTAGCGTTAGGCGGACCCTAAACAATCCCAAAAAGATGGGATCAGATAAACGACGATTGCAACTGTCGACACATTAATTAATAGCAGTTTTTAGATGCAATACAGATCTTAAAGTTAAGAAGTTTAAGTTTAAAATAAATATGGGGAGCACGACAGATCTGAGGAACGCCTAAGAAACAACACCGTGGGCGAAACCAGTGACAAACGACTCTTACTGTCACAGCGGTGATAAATAACTGATTATGTTACACGCCATTTTGCCTTTATAATTAATTGATAAGTGTTATCTATACACAATTAGATCCGCGACAGACTTTAATTAAAGTCATTAAATTTTGTAGCTTAGAACGTCGTGGCGCAGAGGCATTCTGGGTTCGATTCCCACTCGAGTGAATGAATTATTATTTAATAATATTTTAATTTCAGATAAGATTCTAAGAGCCGACGTAGTTTCGCTATTTATCACGTAATGCCTCGAAAAATTCGACGGAGAGTGTGGGACGGAGTGTTTTAACACTAAGTTATCTCTCCCTACCCTTCTATATGCAGGATACAGCGTGAAGCTGATTTAAATTTTCTTTAAATTTAATATCTTTCCATGCTTAATGAAAAATAGCACAATCATTGCGCAAATAAATGAAACACAATCCGTAGCTCCACATGCACCCCGCGGCTGTTATTTCACTTCTTTATTATTTTATTCAAGTTGCAAGTGTAAAGTGGCTTTCGTTTTTATAGTTTTACTTTTCGACCGGTTTTCACGGTAATAAATTCCGTGGACTTTAAACGGGCATACTTGAGCCCAAGGAAGCTACTCTATTTATATTAGTTGAGGTCATTTGTTACTGTTGAAGATTGAATGCTCATTTTTAATATTTAATGAGCGATAAGATATGTTCGGAAATATATGGACATGAGGTCTTTGAAGTTTAAACTTGCCTCAATACAATCTGTTAAATGTTTCTGAAATTAGGCGGAAAGTGGGGTACGGAGTGTCTGGACACTAAGTCTGAAATACAGCGTGAAGCTGATTTAAATGTTTTTAAAATAACAATAACAATTAGTAGAGAATAATGTTAAACACTAAAATAGTTTGGTTATTTTTGTACCAGCAGCGGTACGGTAGTTAATTGCCGCATTTTTTTCGCGCCTCACTGCCACGGGTTTTGTAATTTGTCTTTCTAGAAATGTGTCGCGTCGTCGATCGCAGGCGACATGTAGATACGGATCGTTTTTTGTAGACGCCCCTACAATTTCGGCTGCCGTAAATAATGTTTAGGAGAATACCCCAGAGGGAAGTTAGACGAGCAATTACAGTTTTAACTGTTGAGACTTGAAACGTCAAAACGTTACTTTTTATAGAATTTCCGCTGATATTTTTTAAATAATCCTCTACATGCAATGAATTGAAAAATTCGTCAGGTTCCCTCTAGGTTCCTACCTACTCTGCTGCAGCGTGCAGCTGATTTTATTTATGTTTGAAGTAATCTGCAATTGATTAAAAATACATTAAGTTTGTACCTGAATAATTGAATTCGGAAACGCATTGAGGTCATATTTGAGGACGACATGATACAATCAATAGTTTGACGTAGACAGTGGGGTTACACTTACGGCCTCTAAAAAGATTTACGTTCGCCTTTTACTGGTTACGTTACTATATTTACGATAGCTCTCACGCATATTAAGGTTTGTTACGATGTTCGTGACCTCGCAGGTATTATTAAATTTCCGATACAAATCTTATATGAAAAGATAATATGTATAAATCGCAATACAAGAAATCTGATAAATATTTTTTTTGTGTTTTCTGTTCAAATAAAACAATCTGATCCTTTAAGCTATTTCTCCGTCTAGTCTCCGTTATAGGTCCAAAAATGGAAAACAAAATAATAAGTCACTAAATATAGTACATACCTACCTATATAAGGATAGAATTAACCAGTTACAAATTACGATTCATCCATACAGAATGCATTCACTAATAAGTCATTATACAGATAGTCAGACTTTATGATAGGGTTTACTGCTTGCCTGTGATGTGTCATTTGAAATTCAATTACATTGTATTTTAATGTTCATGTGACTTCATGTACTGGTTGAACTGCGGATATAGTTAAAGCACTTCAAAAATATTATTTTTTTATTGCAGCTTCACGCTCTATCCCGCATCTATCATGGTGGGCAGAGAGTCTAGTGTTAAAACACTCCGACTCCGAAGACTGCGCCAAATTCTAAAGGTATTGCGCGGCGGAACTCAATGTGCACTTTGCGTCGACAGCAGAGCAAAGAAATGAAAATATTTCATTTCCTCGAGTGGGAATCGAACCCACAACCTATCGTGTTTACAGTTACACGTTTGCGCCCCTGCACCACGACTGACTTCGAAAATATTCATAAGTTTCCTTAAATCTTTTTATGAGTACCTACCTACAAATTATTTTTTTAGGCCACTCGAGAATGATAGATTATGACTTTCAAGTGCCGGTAGTCTGGAATCTTGAGGCAATCTTATCTAAAAATAGTACTCTAATAATCTATTATGAGTCAAGTTAATTTTGCTTTAAGTTTAAGGAATAAGCTATTTTTACCGCGCGTTCTATTTTTATCATGAAATATAGCAAGCGGCGTTCTTAAGTATTTAATAAATAAGATTTTTTCATATTAGTCTAATCTTTTTAAGAATTTAACTCGGAAGAAAATTTCCGTCGTTCTTCTTTAACTCTCAACCTCAAGACAGTAGCTTTGTGTAGATAATATAAGTAATTTTCCTTTAAATATTATATTATAAGCAATAAGTTAAAATAAAATGAATAGCATTTAACAAATATTTTTAAAATTTATTAAATTTTAAGAACTTTACTGATAATATTAATATGAATTTAGTAATTTAGTAAGATTTACATCGTTAGATTGTTAGATTGTCAGTGCTATAGTAATTTAATAATGGAATCCGGTTAGAAATGCAGCCTTAACTAGCCTGTTTTAGTAGAATAAGATAAAGTTAAAGTTACTTTACATGCGTATTACTGCTAATGTTTGAAATAAACGCCAAGCTGTTAGCACTATTACTTGCATTAAAATACCCGAATAACGGACGTCAAAACAAGACTATATTATAATTAATTAACTAAATGTAATAAGGTTCAATCGTGTACTGTAAACACGACGGCTATGGGTTCGATTTTAACTCGGAGGAATGTATTATTAATATTTAATTCTCTTCGCACTGGTTTAAATACAAACCCTGACTTTTAGATCCGCCATTTAACAAGCAATGTTTCAAAAATTTGGCGTAAGTCTTTCGAAGACGTTTTGTATATATACTTGTAATTTAATAAAATAATAATACAATATATTCAATCTATCAAAACAATAAAGATAATAATAAGTATGAAACCAATGAAATATTCAAATAGGAACATATGAACAACAATCATTATTTACTACGACAGTTGAATTGCGAAACGCGATAAGCTACTATCTATGTACAAACCCCGCTTACTTGCCTTAGTGCTTTAGATAACAATCAGTGAGAAATAGCGTTTGTTAGTTAAGTGTGAAATATTAACTTAATGTCCAACTTTCTTTTGTATGGATTATGAAATATAGAAATTGATGAACAAAGAAATTAAATCTTATAAGGACGTAAGAGAAGAAAAGAGAAAAATAAAGATATGAAGTATTATTTTTTGAGGCTAGTCGTCGCTAAGGCAAAGAGCGGCGTTGAATTACGCCTTAACACGCAATACATCCACAGTTAGGCTCAATAAAGCTCTTCCTGGTATAGCAGGCTAAAGAGAAATCACAGGAGGCACCTACTGTGAACTCTCTGTTTGTCTCTTATGGTAAAACACTCTGTTCTCTACATTCCGTCTGCAATCTACACTCACGGTAGCGCGTCAAGCCAAGTTCTAGAAATTATGGGACAGGAGATATAATTAACGGTAAGCCGTAAAGCCATGAGCCGTTTACCACAGCGAACAAGCGCGAACAATAAAAAATAACAGATTCCTTGAATTCTTGTATAACACAATTTAACAGGTGTCGACAAAAAACTACGGTTTATTTTCAGATATATTACTTTATGAAATTAAAGAAAGATATAGAACAGAGTTACCGAGAAGGTTGTTTTTCTTCAAATACATAATTATTATCATTCCTATAAATACATCAAAAACTGTTGAGTAACTTAAACAAAACCAAAAGGAAAAAATGAAATAGCAAGAAAAATAAACCGATTAAATGTGCCATAATAGAACACTATCAAAGCACCACATTATTCTAGCAATAATCGTAAAATGAAAGCTAAAACGAATGTAAAATATCGCAATAATTTTTACATTCTACCCACTATAAAATAAATTAAAACAAGTATAGTATAGGTAACAATTTCAAGTTTTATAGTAGTGCCACAGTCGTTCAAATAAGTCAGGGTTACGTCTGGCTGAAATAAAAACTTGGGATCCAAGAAACTGGATACATTTAATATTTATTGTTTAAGGTAGCACTCGCACTGAACGTTGTTGCTTAAAATAAACAACATTTTGCTAGTTAGAAATTGCTTAGGCTGCCTATAGTGAATTTATTTTATTATATTAAATATTTAATTAAATATAAATATTCCATTCTGTAAGAATTATTAGTTTTATTAATAGATTTTAAAGCAATGAAGAGCTTTCACTTTTATTATTGTCAGTAGTTCATTATTTCAATATCATGCAGTCATCTAGTGGTAAAGCATTCCGTTCTACTCGTCTTTATCTTGTTATCATAACGTCGAAATGAAAATAATTCATCCCCCTAACTGGGGGGGGGGGGAGTTAATGAAATACACACGCGTTACATTCAGTAAACGCGACACGCGTGTGTATTTCAACACGCAATGCCTCCAAAATTCGACGAAAAGTGGGAAGCAGTTTTTTAACACTACACTTCTTCTGCCTACCCTGCAGATGCGGGATAGAGCGTGAAACTAAAAAAATTGTCTCGTCTACCGTTGTGAATGTCTTGTTCAACATGTGTAATATAGTAGCAAGGGAGCAAAAACCTTGCAATATTCAGTTGGAAGTTGTCAGTCAGCAGCCTTGTAAGTTGTATTAACATTATTTATTAATGCTACCTCTGTGTTGCCGTAGTACCCGTTTGCTTTGAGAAATAAAATATAGGAGTAAGTAACTTAAATGGTTCTGTTGATTAATATTTTTATTGTTGAAATGGTATTTTAAATATCTTACGTGACTACTTTTGCAAGAGTTTTTTAATGTTTTATATACGATTTATTTTTCATGCCTGCCATGAAAATATTTTTAAATCAATTAAACCATCAAATATGGTATGTCAATATCGCGGGGTCACTTTTCGCCACTAATACGCAATGTATCAATGTCTAAACGCAAAGTGTTTGAACACTACATTATTTCTGCCTACTCTGCAACAAAAAAATAACAAAATAAAAAAAAACAACTACTTTAATATTAATAATGTAATATCCAAACGTAAATCCATGTGATTTTACTAAGCAAGCCACGGTTTTAAAATGATTGTACATAGCATGTGGAGTCGCCAGAATCAATCGATGTACATGTAATATTAACGGGCGGTCCTCCGGGTAATACAGTTTTATATCGAGTGCTCATAACGTTAAAGGTTATTTGATTGCTAACGTTATTTTTAACGGTTGCAAACTTTTAAAACGGAACCTCTGGACTTATATTTAAAAGTTTTATGTTTTTGACTTTCTGTAAAGTGTTAATTTTATTTATATCCGTTAAAGGAAATAAATGATATTTAATGTTGATGGTGCATCAAAATAAGAAGTGCTGATAAACATAAAAATGTAAAACATGATTTTCTTAAGTAAAAGTCTTAATTTATGTGGAATTTAAGTATAATATAACATTAACTTACTTTTATATACACATATGCACATATGCATATATGCGTATTATATGCTAAATAAGAACGAGAGAGGGTAGAAAAAAGGTCTCGACTAAACGCCCAAAAAGATATGTCACATTTATCTATACATATATAACGTCACTCTTCTTAATTTCTTAATTAACTATTAAATTTACTTTCTTTTACCTAATTTTTTACCAAAAAAATCATATTTACATATATACACGACTTATTCATAGAAGAAAATAAATTAAATTCCACAATTATACACCAAAACCATTTGGCACAGCTCTTTATTCGGTAAATAATTTGTCTTTCATATGTAGGGTAACATGTAGCCTAATACGGCTCTTCTGAACTTGCAAGAATAACTTGGCAGCCTTCAATGTCCTCGAATGTACCTAAAACCTAAGTCAGCGTAAGCCATGCCAAATCTCGAGTTGTTTCTGTATAGAGTCGATCCAGTCACCAACTTAACTTGGTATATATGCCAATGGATAAACTTTGCGGTTATAGTTTTATTTGGCCAATTCGTGTTATTATTACAAATGGGTATTTTTATGTTCTATGACTATATCTTTATATATTATATATTTTGTGGGTAGATATTGATTTCAGATCACATTTCTTTTGTTTTTTTTTTATTTTAATGGGTGATAAGTAAACAAATGCATTTTTACTAATACATATAAACTTATTAAGAACCGTATATAAATATAGTAATCTATCTATATATATAAAAGGACTTGTCCTCACTGACTGAGGTAAGACGCACGCACAGCCGTAACCGCTCATGGTAGAAACATGCAATTTGGATGTTTACTTTCGTAATCTGGACATCCACTAAGAAGGGATTTTGAAAAATTTTAACTTTAAAGGGACGAAATGGGGGTTGAAAGTTTTTATGGAAACAAAGTTAAATCGGCACCAATTTTTATAAAATTTGAAATTTAGATTTTTAAAAGTATTTAATTGAACACGTGTTTCATCGTTTTCTAGAATTCTCCCCCTAAGAGTGCAAATAAGGGGCTGAAAGTTTGTATGGAAACATCTTTAAAAAGCCACCGATTATTATAAAATTTGAAATTTAGACTCTTAATATTACTTAATTGAATATGCGTTTCATGGTTTTCTAGAATTCACCCCCTAAGGGTGCAAATAAGGGGTGGAAAGTTTGTATGGAAAAATCTTTAAATCGCCACCGATTTATATAAAATTTGAAATTTAGACTCTTAAAAATATTTTATTGAACACATGTTTCATGGTTTATTAGAATTCACCCTTAAATATGCAAGCGAAGCTGCGCGCGTCCGCTAGTATATTATATATTTTGTGGGTAGATATTGATTTCAGATCATATTTCATTTGTTTTTTTTTCAATTTTGGGTGATAACTTGATAAGTAACCAAATGTATTTTTACTAATATATATAAACTTATTAAGAACCGTATATCAATATTTTATACAAAAAATCATTTGGTAGTTCTTATTCAGTAATTATAGTGAAAGTACTATACAATTTTAGTAAAACAAAAGTTGCACGTCACACCTACATATATATAATGTCCACATAATATCGTGGAAACATTTCGAATGTAGACGCCATTATGATGTGGTGTAATGGAAAAGTTGCCAAATTGTTTTGGTGCTTTCTCCGTGTCATTTGCAACTATCGTTACGTAAGCTACGAATATATTTCATAAAACTATTCCATGAAAAATGACATTGTTGAAAAAATATTATAAAATTATCTAAATACATGAATGGATACAAATAAAGATAAATATATACCTTACAAAATCTATTATAATACATTATTAAATGGCAATTTATTTTTTCATATAATAAACAATATAAATATAAGATGAACACGATTAAAAGAAGTAGCTTTTAATCTAGCTAAATAAACAAAAATAATTTAAATTCCAATAAATATAACAAACAGTCATTAAAAGTCAATTACTAGCTAAGCGGACGTACGCGCCATTGCCGTTTCCGTTTAACGCCTTAAAATTGTGTTCTTCCAATAACCTCCCGCTCGTTAGATACTTGTAGAAGTGCTTTTTCATTTACTCCTTTGTTTACATCCAGGTGGTTAATTAAATTTAAAAGGTTTTGAATAAAACGAATCGATTAAATACGGATATTTATTATAATTTATTTTAATTATCCTAAATAGTTAAATGTTTTGTCGAGCGAGGCAGTCGGTTAACGCCGTGGGATGTCAGTTAATTGTTAACTAATCAACTGTGTCTTAGTAACAATCGGTTGGAGAAATTATCAAGGGTTTAGATTTTGGTAATTTCGTTGAGTGGTGGAATTGTATTGTATTTTAAACAAAAAATAAAAATGCTTCTTCAGTAGTTTATATAATTACTGTATTATTTTACTTTCACAATTAACTGTCATGGACAAGGTTTCCATAAACAAGCTACCCTTTAAAAACAACAAAAAGAAAAGAAGTTGACCCTCATAATAAGTTTCACAAACAATTTCTCCAAATCAAACAAAGCCGGTATTGGCTCATTAAGGCCGGGGGGTAGGAAGCGTGAATCGCTTCATCAACAAAAGATGCACCGGAACTCCGTGACAGTAACAAGTGTCTATCCATCTCCGAGGAGGGTCCGATGTGAGTTAGCAGATTGTGTGCGTGGCAAATTGGCAACTTATTAAGGCTTAAAGATGGTAGTGCTTGCTTATAGTATACAATTTTTTCCATAATTGTATAATTAGAACTTATTTCATATTAAATAACAGATTATTTTTTTTTACTTAATAGGATTTAACTTAAGATAACTTAACTTTACGCTGTATCTCTAGCGGTGTAGCCAGAAAGAAAAGCGCCAAACGCTACGGTAGGTCTTTACTTGATAAATTTGGCTTAATTGACGGCAAGACATGGCGTTAACTTCCACTACTCAACACATAATGCCTCCAGAATTCCACAGAAAATAGGGAACGAAGTGTTGTAACACTAGGTTCCCTCGTGAAGCATGAAGCTGATTTAATATAAATTTTAAGAAATAGAACATACACTATAACAACATACATCAACAATAAAGACATCAATCAGTATATGACTTCCCTTTTAACTCCGCCATACAGGCATACCGAAAATTCCACGGAATTTCCTCTCGAATGTCGCCTTTCCGCATATTGGCATAAATTAACACAAAGTGGGCGTGAAATCACAGTGTGGTAACATCGATACGCAATTTGCTGTCGAGTGGTGTGAGTGATTGTGCTTCGTAAGTACTTGTCATGTTCTGTATATATAAATACTAGCTTTTTTATAATTTTGGGGACTGTTTTATTATTAAAAATTAATTAATTAAATTTTATTTTTTATATAAATACTGAAATGCTATATAGGATAGATAAAAAGAACCTACGCTTTACCTTTTACTGTTAATTTATTAATTTGTAGCCTATTATAACATTTATTAAATTACTAAAGATAAAACTTGCATATTGCAAAGCCTAATTTATCATAGACTTATAAAAAATGTAAAAATTCGAAATTTAAGTTAAAATGTACGAATTTGAGGCTTAAATTTATGAATTTAATCTGTAAAAAGATGAATTTGTAATGTAAAATTGTAAATTTGATTCGTAAATGTATGCATTTCGCATATTTGTTTTATAAAAATAAAGTGAAACATGATCAAAAGTGTTATCTGCTCACAATATGAAAATTCCTTCAGACTTCAATCAAAAGGGGTTTTGCGGTATGTCCGAACAAAAATAACCTCCCGCGTGTACTCGTGTTGGCCGCAAATTGACAGGTGACATGAATCGACATCAGTTTTTTTTTTGTGAAATACTATCCAATAATAACTTGTTTTGTTTCATTTAGTACAATTTATTTATGTTTTGTTTTTTTGTAATAAAAAAAATTACATTTTATTAATACACTAGTGGGCCCGGACGCGGCTACGCCCGCGAGAATAAGAGCCTAAATAATTAAAATAAGTTAAAAAATAATAATAAATGGAGATTTATTATTAGAAAAAATATCTGAGTAACCGAAATGAACAAACAAAAGAAGTAAAAGTAACTAAAGGAAATTCTTAATATTAGAAAAAGTACCTAAAGTTTGCCGTGCGCGCGTACTAAACATTTTTCTATATTAAATAATTATTAATTTTTGCGAACAATCCATACCTATATTATAAATTCGAAAGTAACTCTGTCTGTCTGTCAGTCTGTCTTTTACGCAATCAGGGCCAAACCGCTAATTAAATTGTGATAAAATACTCATATAGAGATACTTGAGGGTCCCGGGATGAACATAGGATACTTTTTTTTTCTCATATTTGTAATATTTTCGATATATACCAATATATTAAAATAATTAATTTGACAAGGAATTTATTCCGCCATGTTAATAACAATCGTCGCTACGCGTTGCTAAGCAACGGCTTGCAAAGTTTGTTGTTTTAAGAAAACGTCACCCAAAGTGAGTTTGCTTAATGCATACATGGCGCGCGCTGATATAGATTTGTATACATTAACAAAAATTAGATGATTTCTATAATTTGATATTCATCCTTATGAAAATAAATATAATGGTCACTTTTAGCATTTCAACTAGATTGAAATTATAGTTTACTGTATAATATTCTAATAAATAATTAAGATGTCACTGATTCCAAATGACCTAGCCTACGAGTGGTATAGTATGACCGACGCGAACGGGCAGATGACTTTGAAATAAAATAAATAATTTTTTATATATTTTCGAATTACTATTATTTTTTATGTAATTATTTGCTGCTTATAATTAATTTATCTCAGTTTGGTTATCCATACCGATGTTAGACACTTAAAATATCGTAATTTAAATAATTTGGGATTTTATTTAATATTGTTCACAAAAATTAATAATTATTTAATATAGAAAAACGCGCGCACGGCAAACTTTAGGTACTTTTACTTCTTTTGTTTGTTCATTTCGGTTACTCAGATATTTTTTCTAATAATAAATCTCCACTTATTATTATTTTTTAACTTATTTTAGTTATTTAGGTTTATATTTTCGCGGGCGTAGCCGCGTCCGGGCCCACTAGTATTAAATAAAATCCCAAATGATTAAAATTACGATATTTTAAGTGTATAACATCGGTATAGATAACCGAACTGAGATAAATTAATTTGGGTGACGTTTTCTTAAAACAACAAACTTTGCAAGCCGTTGCTTAGCAACGCGTAGCGACGATTGTTATTAACATGGCGGAAAAAATTGCATGTCAAATTAATTATTTTAATATATTGGTATATATCGAAAATATTACAAATATGAGAAAAAAAAGTATCCTATGTTCATCCCGAGACCCTCAAGTATCTCTATATCAGTATTTTATCACAATTAAATTAGCGGTTTAGGCCTGATTGCGTAAAAGACAGACAGACAGACAGACAGACAGACAGAGTTACTTTCGAATTTATAATATAGGTATGGATATATTGGGAAAAAATATAGATTTTTGAATAACTACTTCATACCCATTAAATTAAAATAATAATTAAAAATTGCACCAACGAAAGGCAAGGCAGTAAAAATTCAAATTGAATTTCTGAATACGTCAGAAGTTTCAAAACTATCCGCTCACATTCCACAGAAACGATGCTTTATGTCAGTCACATTTTGATCATTCCATTTAGTTTAAAAAATGGCTATTTTAAACTACGCCTATAATTTAGTTTACGTTGAGAACCCAACGTGTTAACTAAAACTCGACTTTCTAATAAATTAACTTGCTACTTAAACAAAAACTATTATTTGTCACTCATTCCACAAAGTTTCCAAACAATAAATAACAGCCCCTACAGAGAAAGCAATTAGTTAAACTACTAAGTTCCATTTTTGTACCCCAAACTATCGTGGGACATAAAATATTTCGATATAATGATAAGAACAAAGGAACCGAAAGTTAACCTTATCTTATCCGGTAGTGTTGGGCCATTAATGACATGGGAGTCTCAAAGACAACTTTATTCTATAACGGCCTATTGAGTTCAATACATTTTGAGACGGAAATCGTAGATGTTAAATAAACGATATTCTGAGATCGCCTGTTGAGCTTATAATAAAATGGGATTTATAATCTTTTAAGGCACTTTTTTAGATGTGATTTAGTAAAGAGATAACTAAATATCTATATCGCAGTTTTTCTATACGTACGTTTAATATATATTTATTTATATATTTTATAAGCATTGTAAGATTTCTAATAATAACTTAAGGTTAATGGGAGTTTATGTGCAACCCTAATCTAATAAAGGCATGGTTAGTCTAAAAACGTACATCTATAGGGATCAGCTCAGGTTAGCTCTGACGGTTGGGATTAACTCTGCTATAAATGGGATGTCTTGAGGTAGTTTTGTACGATAGTGTAAGTCATCAGCTTTTTTGTTACTAAGAAATAAGTATAGGTTTTACAAACATTTTAAATAAAAAAGATATTAATTTTATTTCTATTATTTTCATAAATTACAAAATTTATCTTTAAATAAGTAAAAACAAAAAAAAAGAAGTAGAAAAGAAAAGTTCTGAAATGAATTTCGTTTTACGTATTGACTTTTTATACATAAATTTAAAATACATTTATTATAAATACTGAATATACAAGACAATAGTTAATAGTTAAAAATATATTGATATTTGTTTTTAAATAAAAGTCAATAGCTTTTGATTTGTACCAATACCCAATGAACGCTATGTAATCTTGAGAAAACCTAAAAGATTTAAGCGACGTCAACGGCAAGATGGTATCCGCTTTAATTATAATAAATAAATAATCTCATAAAAGTAATCTCTAAATGGTCGGGCTAACATTGAGAATTTCAAATATAACTAAGATATTTATGTTTCTCATTCTACTTCATGTTTCTTTTATTAGAACCTTTTTTTCTCGTAGCTTTGTTGCGCAATTTGCACGTTTTTGACTGTATACAAAGTTTGTAAGTTCAAATTTCAGTCGGAAGAATATTATTATTTATAATTTAAATAGGTATCAACTGTTTTGAATATTATAAATGGGTAGAAAATGTCATTAACATATAGGTAATTCAGGGTTTTTTTACATCGAGTTCTTCACTTGAACTTTAAAGAAATATAATAGTATTAACACCTACTCGTATGGATTAAATTTTAACGACAAAAAGAAAGGTTGAGTGTCATTTGAGTGTGAATAAATCATTAAGTATATTTTCTTCAATGCCAGTTTTTATTCAATAAAAGCATTTTTCCCTCATTCTTCATTAAATAGTATATAATTTTCATTATACTTGCACAGAGAAACAGAGAACCTACTTTGTTGGTGCTCAAAGTCAGCAAAACCTCTCAAACTCAGAGCTCACGTAAGCTACGCAAGTAAAAGTGTTATTCTCAAAGTTTATACTTCAAAAACGAAGGCCACTTTTTTTAAGCTTGCATGCAATTGGGGAATTTGGTTTTGTCAAGTTCACAACCCAACTTTATTATGTATATTACACAGAAAGGAAATGTATAGAACAGTTTTAGAATAAATTAACACTTTGAAGGACCATTTGTTCATATAATTTTTAAACTTGTAAAATTAAAAATGTAATATTTCAAAAATGTATTTTCCAGAGCAAATTTCAGAGAAGCGACGACATAAGACGCTTGGATGACAAATGATTTATTTCTTTCATATCTGAGCAAACTTAGATTTGATAAGACTTACGGAAGAATGCAAGAAGGCATTATTTGATTATTAATAATAATTATAACATTTCAGTTTCAAGGACTGTTAAAAAAGTAATATAATTTTCAATATTTATGTATTCAAACAGAATAGAAGATAAGTAATGAATATGCCACATACCTATTTCATTACTAACATTAATTTTATATGAATCTATTTATGTAGTTCCCACGAAGAGAATTGAGAAAACGCCACATAAAATTTAATGCATTTCAAACAAAACCAAGCTTATATATACTTTATGATTTATTACTCTTGAATGCTTTAATTTAATCATATTAACTAACAACTGTGACGAAGTGACTATAATAATTAAAATATTTACTTCGAGCTAAGCGGTTGTAAAATATCAATTAAAATTTTAACCGTACCAATAAATCTTGAAACCGTGTCTTATCAGAGGTGCGTACAAATGCAGAGGATACAATTAAATATTGAATCTAATTGTAGAATAATAAAAATTGATTTAATATTTTAATGCAGTGAATCAATTTACGATTTTTTTCTTAAATCCATATCATTGAAGATATTAAATTTCTAGAATAATAAAAAGAATAAGACCACAATGAAAAACCATTGTTTAACAAGGGAAAAGGTCAAATGTAAAGTAATTAAGTAGGGCCTAAAATTGATCATTTATATCGAATAAAAGGAATATTAAATGAAAAAATTACAGTCCCTTTTGTACAGATCATTTGTCAAGCTGCTAATGAAAACAAAAACGCGATCGCAACGTGCCCATTTCCTCCCGGTTTATTTGTTTAAAGTTACGAGGACTTAGAACAGTGGACATACAGTGAATATATTTTTTTCAGCTTAACGATTTATTTCGAAGAGTCAAATCTGATGGAGTGTCAAGACACTAAGATCTCTGCTTTCAATATTTAGACATTGTGTATAAAATAAACTATAACTGAAAATATACTTATATTCTTTAGTGAACGTAACGAATATTCTTTGATAACTCGAACTATTCTTCATTCATTCGAATTTTAATAAATTAAGACGATTTGGAATATTCTTAATTCTGTTTACTTATGCTAATAGCGAGATGTAATTGAAACTGAAAATCTTAATTATTATATATTTTTAGGCAGAGGGAACCTGGGAACCTAGTGTTAAGACAGTCTGTGGCTATTAAGACACTTCCGTATCCCATTTGTCGCTGAATTCTGGAGACTTTGCGTTTCAACCGTAACCTACCGATGTAAAATTATTAAAGAATCGGAATCGAACCTACAACTTATCGCATTTCAGTCGCACGTTTGTGCCTGCTCGTCACGACGAATCTCTATAAATAGGTGTATTTATTTATATTTGACTTCAAAATAAAACAACCAATGTTTATCAAAAAATAATCTTCTTACAAATTACATATTTGCTTCCATTATTAATATTTGCCTATCAAATCATTTATGTTAGTATATTCATAAAAACCTCAAAATATACTTGCTAACCATATAAACTATCGAATTTACGACCACTAAGTTTTAAAACGTTTAACATATTATATTGTTCTCATTTAAATTTTAAATTTATGCTCTCCATATCTTAAACTCTCTGTTCTCTATATTAAACTCTCTGTTCTCTCTGCAGCCGACTAATTCACGGTCATATAAAGGCAAACGGTATAGTGACAAGTTTACACGTTCAACTTTTTATGTGTTCTACGTATGGGATTTATGGCGTTTGTCACTCATGCGGAGGGAAACCATAAAATTAGGCATTTATATTACGAGAATGATGGTCTGGATTGTTTTTGAAGTATGATTAAGTGTTCATTTATTTTAATTGTTCTCGTTTAGACTGCGGTAATAATTTTGTGTAATTTTTAACTTTGTTAATAAATATCGTATTTAAAATAATATTATAAAGATGAGGATTTTGTTTGGTGCTGCATTTATTAAATCAGGAATTAGTGGTATTGATTCGAATTCTTTCACATTCACTAATTATTTACGTTATATGCTGCGTTTTGCTGACGTTATCAATTTGGTAGTTGGCGTACCCTTACTTCGCAAGGCGTAGTTATAGAGCTTACTGTAGTAATTGCAACAAATTATATAGATTGCAACAGTCATGACAATGGTTTCGTGTAAATCCTACTAATATTATAAATGTGAATCTTTCACACAAAAACTACTGAACAGATGTAGATGAAATTTTACTAGAATAACATATGGGCTACAATTTACGTTTAAAAAATTGACTATTATATAATAATTAGTAAAAGCGGGCGAAGCTGCGTGTAGGTAATATTTTATATGATTATATATATACAACTAACAAGTTCAATCGAAAGAAATTGTCAATACAAATAAGTTTGCCGATGAGTCAAGTAAGTGATATCGTGTTGACTCATGAGATCCCCCAATCCCGTTATTTGCTCTCTAGATAATAAGATGCGACATACGTATTATCCCAAATAATCCCAACGGGATTGATGTAGAGGTATGTAATAATGTTTTGTATAATCAAAATTATTATTATGTGAATATTATAGAAAAATTATATTAATTTATCTAATTTCTAATTTTTCTATTTTGGGATAGATGTAAAACAAGATGTATTGGGATAGATGTAGAACGGAGTTCCCGTTATAAAGTCCCCTTTGTAGATTAGAACTAACAACCACAACATAGTGTATGACGAAGACGTCTATATAAAGTAAATAAAATAGCAATTTGATTTGAAAATCAAGATAACTACTAGATATACCATTCCATACACCGATATAGTAAATAGAACGAGCAAACAAAATTCTTCTTTGTTTTTCTTTTAGTAGCGTTAACGAAGGAATGACAAATGTAAGTGAAAATTTTTTCGACTCGGATAGAGAGGTTTGAAAAATAGATTGCTATAGACGAATAGATGTGCTACTTTCGGCCTTTCGAATGATTGATCACTCGCGTCTTCTCATGCTTGTCAGGAAAAGAATAACATTGTTAAGTCTCTTGTAAATGTTTCAATCCGAAGAAATCCTTTTAACTTGTCTACAATGTCGAATTACAACATGAAATGACTATTGACATTTCGCCCACATTTTGTTGTATAGGTTAAATAAATTCTAACATTAGTTAAATTTATTATTAAATATATTCTTGCTTTATAATTTTACATGTAAATCTGAGAATAGTTGTACGGGTACAGACCACAGTCCACATTATGCCTAAAGGAGAAATGCGGTGCCGCTAGGATCATTTGCATATTTAGTGGACTTTGTGGTTCTTTTCATGCCAATCTATCTAAATTATTAATAAGAACGCTGTACCGTTGTCTTAGAAAAAATATTTATTCATATATACTCGCTAAAAACAGATTATAAATATCTAGTGTTAAAATTAAAATTAGATACTTCTTAAGTTAACAGCCACTTTACTTAGACAATCAATCTCAATTTTTGTTAAATTAAAAAAATCTTGGCAAAGGTTGCACACTGGCGTAGCTCCAAATACGCTAATAGGGCAGTTAACAGAGATCCCGAAAACTATTTTGTACAAAACAAGTTAAAAAAGTGTACTTGCATCTGAAAAAACTGAAACATGAATCCGTCTACATAAACGTAGGTTCAGCCTTTCCTGGAAACTTCTTTTGAATGGTTATGCAATGTTCTTCAATTAAACAGATTATTCTTTAATGAAATTTAAAGTGTTCAGATAGTAACAAAGGACAAGCACTTTAACAGCAAATGGAACGGAAGCCATATGTGAAATGTCGTCCAAAATAAAAGAGAACTCTGATAGACCACCGACCAAGGCGGCAACTTCAAAGGTACATCTCCCCTAGTACACCTCGGACTGTATAAACCTGACCTACGTTCAAATATTAATAGGTGCAAGGGACTAATATTATAAAAGTATAACTATCATTAGTCAATGTCACTTAAAAACGACTTGGATAATATCCAAGTAAAAAGCTTAGCTTTTAGTAAGAATATAACATAAAGATTAAGCGGAATTTGAAAATCCACTATCACTTTTACGGCATTAGTGTCGTAAGTCCTAAATTATACTCTTTAGCATATCATAAAATTGTTGAATCGACGTCGGAATAATTTATATAAGTATAACGTTAATTGTATTTTTTATATCTATTTAAGTTTTTCACATTGTAGCTTTTAATGTTGACAACAGTTCAGTATCGTTTATATAATTATGCACAATTGTCGTCTCACCCATTACTAATATTTCCTACATTTTAAATAATCTTACCTACACAGGTATATGTTGGGATCAAAGGAAAATCCTTCATAGAGTTTCATTATATTTTCTGGGATGAAATTTCGTAGTACACTGGATTGAATGTATGGTTTCTTACCTGCAACAAAGAGAAATAGATATAATTAATACGAGTCCATATCGACAGAATTAATTAAATATCGAACAGCGCCATAATACCTCTACAATATAACAATAATTCAAAAATAATAGTAAAATAATGTTAAAGTTTTAGTACAGTACTATAACATCAGCATTATTTTACTATTTAATTTCCATCGTAAATTTGTTTCACCATAAAATAAATCTAACACAAGCAAGATGCACTTTATGGATTTCTAAGCGAGTGACAAACGTCCCAACAACCAAAGGTTCATAACATTTAACTTCCACGATAGCCAAGATATAAACTCACACGTAGATAGCTACCTAGCGTGGACCTTCAATTTCTTTCAATTTTCAACTTTATAATCCGTTCAATATTGGTTTCTACCACATTCCGAGCTGAACTCCCACTAAGATTCTTATGTGTCTTGTCGTCCATACTGTCAGGTGATATTTGTAATGGGGCTTATCTTTAAACTTCTTATTGAATTGTCACTGGAATCAAGATGTGGCCAGGAATGGTCGCAACTCGACTTTAGACTAGATTTCAAACGAGTCCGCCCTTATTCCGTTTATGGTGTTCATGTTTAAAAATATATTGCGTTGGTCATATTTTAGTTATACAGTGCCAGTTGATTATAACTGTTCATAACATTTTTTTTTGTGGATTCCTTAAACAGGAGAAGATATTAAAATAATAACAACTCTTAAAACTAAACTAAACTTGGAAATGTAATATTTAATACTTTAATTTCTTGGATCTGGTGTCGAGGCAAAACGCGGCGTTGAGCTACGTCACTCAACACGTAATGCCTCCAGAATTCGGCGGAAAATAGAGAGCGGAGTGTCTTAACACTAGGCTCCTTCTGCCTACCCTACTACAAGCGCGATATAGCGGAAAAAGTTAAAATACTAAATATATTAAATTTAACAAAGGTAGAGTGCTACATGTTTCATTTAACAAGAATAAAGTACCCCAAAACAAATTCGCCTTTACGTCTCATAAAAAGAAATTTCGTGAGAGCGTGCGGAAGTATTAGTGAATTCGTGCTGAAATACTCGTATATAACTAAATAAAAATTTTTACAACGCTTTATTTGGAATAATTCCGGCCCGAGCATGGTAGTTACGATGTCGCGTTACGCATGGAAATTAGCATAATACGACGGGGGTTATTTTTCAATTATAAAATAATCGTTTTAACTTACATATATAGTGCTCAAATATGTAAGCTTTATATTAAAACGAAATATAGTTTTTCTGTTTTGACTAAGTGTAGCGTTCAGTTCGGCCATTCGGTCGTTCCTGTTGAGTTTCTTGCCGGCTCTTCTCAGCAGAACTGCCTTCCGAACCGGTGGTAGCTTTTTTTCTTTTTCATATGTTCGTTCGATGATTCAAAAGTGCTTATAATAAGTTTATTTGAATAAAGAATATTTTGAATTTGAATTCAATATGCAATGTCTCGAAAAATTGGCGAAAAATGGGGAACGTAGTGTCTTAGCTAGGTTCCCATTCCCTATCTTACTATGTCTAATAAAAAAGTGTTTGTTTATCAGACAAGAAGAACATAAAAACAAAACATAATACATGTATGACATTAATAAAAAAAAACATACTAAACATAAGGCATACCTATGTTTACTTTTAAGTTTTAGAAATCGGGTCGTATCGTTTGAGAGGAATGAGCGATCATTATCACATGAGATGTTCCGCGGTCATTGGTCAGACAAGCGTGTAGTATTGAAATGAAACGTGAAATTACTTTATTGTCAAAACGATTAAGTATCAAACGTGACTGACTGTTTATTTAAACTTTGTTAATGTTTTATGATACGCCGTCGTGGTTCAGTTCGGTCGTATTAATTAAATGTTTTGGTTGTAGATTCTGATCCCAGACAGGAAAATGACACTATTTGGACAGAAAATCTACTTTCAAGAAATTTATGACTAAATATACTTATTTCTCCATAAACTTTTTTTACGTTGGTAATGGTTTTAAATTGAATAATACTAAAATATATGATGACAAAATATATTTCTTATTTATTCTCGTTTAAAAACAAGTAAAGAACATTTTTTATTTTTCAACATTGTAAATTGACGTCCTTCGTAAACTCGATATTGAACGATCTTAGTCCGTTAGGTAATTCGATTTAAAATCCTAATGGGCAGACGTCCCTTCCCGGATTTTGAGGGAATTCAGTAATATCCTGCAAATGATTGCATATGTAGGTACTTTAATCTTTTAATTAAGTGCGAACCGATTTAAAATTACAACATACATCCTGATAAGTATTACGTTTGTCTTTGATGTTTAAAGGTTTAATTTAGATAAATTTAGGCTAAATTAAACTATACGATTATATATATACATTGAAAATACCGCTTCCCAATAGACAATAACTATCCTGTATTCGGTCGGAAAGTAAAGAAAAGAGTGTCTTGGCATTAGTTATTCTCCTCCTGCAATGGGATGGGATGGGAGCAAGCATCGGACTGATTTTATTGTTCTGTAGTTTAGTAGACCTTTTAAATAAGTTTTAAAATGCCTGTTTTTTGCAATTGATATAAACTATAAGCACACGTCCAAAAAACAAACAAATATCCTATAGTTTCCAATGTTTCTTTTTTCTTATTTTGGTTATAAATAAAACGACTAATATAATGCATTAATAAATCATATACTTTACTATTATATTGAATTCTGATACAATGTTGCATCGTATAAGTAACTGATGCAACTTTACAGTATTTTCCAAGCTTTATTCCAACATTCATGAGGTGTTTACATTTCGTATGGATGCAACTATCAGATACCTATCTCGATGACACATGGTCGTGTACTGCAATACTGAATCTTGTTCCTTTCATGTTTATTTTGATTACTTCTTGTTCTTGTCCTTTTGTGATGTTTCAAGCAACTTTACTTATAATTGCTAATTCAAAAGATAATGCTTTAAAGCTAAATCCTCCATGTATTCATTATATTTAACCAAACCGCTTCGGCTCCGCTGATACTTGCGCTAAAAAACAGCAAAAAAAATTCCGAAAGGCATCAAGGGAATGCGGAATTGTGCCAAACAAAAGGCGAACGGGACGCATTTAATCCTGTCCGGTCGTCTCGTTCCGACGGCGCGGAAAGAGAAAATTGAATTTATTATCGGTTGTATTTGAGTGACGTGTTATTTCACACGCCAGCAAAGGAAGGAATCCAATCAGTTAAGGTGATAACGCGAATGTAGTGAATGAACTGACTGAAAATGTCTTTCCGATTCAATTCTGTTTTCACGATTGCACATCGAAAATTGATGTAGTTTACAGCTTGACATAACCTTGTACGATCCAGTGAAGCATCAGCTATGCTGAAGACAGAAAACCGATATCCATTTAAATCATTGAATGGATTATTATATTTTGAATTTAAATTTACATTAAGATATACTCGTAAAGCAAAAGCTTAAATTATTAAACGTATGTGACAGAGTTACCAATTACTTGAAAACAATTAATCGAATACTTACGTATATTTTTAATATGGGGGCAGAGAGGAATGGTTGGTTTGAACTAAAGGGGTTGTACCATTTGAATATGTAAGAGTTTGATTGGCCAATACATACCCTAATATTGCTTATAGGTCAATAATAAAAGCTCATATTGAATGTGAGCTGAGCACTAGAGCTAACTCTAATAACGTTCTTAATCGAAAATCATCGAACGACATACCTACCTATATATTTTGCAATTGGGGATTGCATTGTGAAAGCTTCTTTAAAACCCTTATTTCGAACAAAGCAGAAGAAGAATAAAAATAAAAAAAAATCAATAATACATTGCGAAATAAACTTTTAATGAACGTTAAGTACTTCAAATTTATTTTCTAATCAAATTTGGATAGTGAACTTTTTTATACATTTATAGCGTTATACAATTATATTTCGTAAGACAACTGTCATGCCTTTTATAAAAGAAATAATTAAGAAGAAATGTTTTTTTTCTCAATTCAATCTACGATTTCGGTCCGGTTTTTATTCATTTACATAAAACTTGTTTAAATGTTAATGAGTAAGTCCGGATTCTGTGCTCTCTGACAAGGATAATAAACTAAATCTCGGTAAGGCACCTGCGCTGGGCTTTTTAAAAGATATTTAATGAGCAAAATAATTATGTGCGCACTTCTTATTCACGAAAATCGGTTATACATTTGTTTAAGAAAAAAATTAAATAACTTTTGACAGATATACCTAAATGAAATAAAAAGGTGGGTATTTTATGAAGTTTACTTAATTAAAAATGATATATATTTAATGGTTAACAATATTAATTTTTATATAATTCATATAGGTTCGATTCCCACAATGGAAAAAAAAAAATTACTTAACACCCAATGTCTCAAAAATTAGGGCCGAAAGTGCGGAACGGAGTGTCACAACACTCGGCAAAAACAATCGTCGACAAAATCAGGTACCTACAGCTGAATTCTATGAATTTTATACTAAAACAACAACAATTATTTCTTCGAAAATAAATATTAATTTTTCATTGCGTTTTAAAGGCAACTTTAATAGTTTCGACATAGAATTTTAATAGGTAACATAATTATAATGATTTATAATACGATATTAAATTATGGATTAATAACAAAAAAATGCATACATTTACGTGTTGCTAGTTGTAGAAACTCATATTATAAGATCTACATGCAAAAATAAAATAAAACATTATCTTCTACGATATGTACTTTAACACTAGGTAGACTTATCTGTAAAAGAGAATTCCAATCACATCAAAGATTATAGCACAAGTAAAATTGTAAAGGTGAGTTGAAGAGAGCTAAGTAAATAAATTTTCAATAATTCCTCACTAAGCACCCTCTACAGTAAAGCCTGTGTTTACATTGAACATGTAAAGAGTTTTTATTACATTTGAAGATTTATCAATTACTTGCAAATTTCTCTAAAGGTTCAGCAATAGCCACTGTTTACTTTAGTATCGAAGTGTATGGTATGGTTCTTTAATTATGGTGTTCCGAGCGTGCCAGTTGAGCACATATCACTTTGCTAACGTCACGTTGTATGGAGAAGACACGGCGGAGACGATATATTGTTTAAAACAGGCTGTAGTTCGCGGATTCACTATAAAATATTATTAAAATTTTGTAAATATCACACTTTTTTTTTATCTATTCGTAGAAGTAAAGAAGGTAAATTGTTGAGAATATTACATAAATATTTTTCCTTATTTACTTTCACGCAAATAGCTAAAAGTACACACAGTTTGGACTTCTCAAAAAGTTTATTTATAATTATTAGTAAATAGAATATATTTATTTTGGATAAGTTATGTTCCTATGTATTTAATAAGATTTATATTGCAATTATTGTAAGCATATGCTTATGATTTAAAAAGGAAGCAGGAAGTATAGACGAGAGATTCGCTCTATCTATAAGCTGAGAGTGATTTAACGCGTTATTGTATAACAATGTTTGCTTATTACAATAATTTGGTAGCATCATAGGGTAGGCAGAGAAAACCTACCTATGTGGGAAGAGGAAACACTCTGTTCCCATTGAGACACTTCCGTTACCCACTTTCCACGTAACTATTGCGCTTTACCTCGTTAGCAGCACGAGTAAATTAATATATTAATTAATGTTCTCGAGTGGGAATCGAATCCACAACCTGACACATTTACAGTCGCATATTTGTACCTCTACGCTACCACATATCTAAATACAATATTGTATTGACTATATGACCAATCCTTGTTTTCTATTCTCATATTTAATCGGTTATTCCATAAGTCATGTGAGGTCATTACTCAGGTCGTAAAGTTATTTTATCCATAATGAACACCTCACTGCTTATCTCGGGAACCTTGCGCTCTGACAGGTACCTAGGTAAGTTTTGATTTATTTACGTTACTCCGCTTTTGTTGTGGTTACCTAATATGCTGCTACGCGATGAACTGTTTACTTGTGGAGGGTTATTATAATGCGTTTTGAGATATTATTCTAGGTTATTAACTATAAAGTAATATATTTTTTTAAATGTAATACAAAAAAATTACCAGTCGGGACGTACAGCGGCAGGTTTTGGGTTCAATTCCATTTCGAAGATATTAAATGGTCAATATTTTTATTTCTTTGCTCTGATAACAACGCTAAACGCGGCGTTTATTTCCGCCGCTCAACACGCGATGCGTTTAAAATGGGGAACGGAGAGTCTCAACACTAGGTTCCCTCTATGTTGAGAATCCAGCGTGAAGCTAATAATAAATAATAAATTAAACCTTAAAACCGATACCCATGCGACGCATAATTTTTTTTGTCTATTGTGCTGTTATACATTCAAATCCAGTAAGTAACCATACGTTTTAAGATAAAGTTCGTCGCTGCTCACGTTTTCCTAGTACTCTTTGTTTACCTGACAAAAGGATGAATAGAAAGGTAAGGAAGGGTAAAAATTAAAAAGTCGACCTAGTGTAGCATAGAATAAATGATGCCTAGCACTACCGGCTTTTTAAATTCTTTTTTTTTTATAAATATCTATGTTAAGACGGTTATAATATTATTTTTATGTAATGGGTTGATTATGTAATAATATACTTTAAGATGGCGTTACATTCGGAGAACTGAGTCAAAGGTAAATATTTATGTATGTCGATATTGTTAAAAACACACACACACAGACACAGTTAAGTACCAATATTTAATATAGTGAGATGATTTTAATTTACAGAGTGACAGAGCACTAAGTTACCATTGCTTACCTGTGTAGATGTGTGAAGGTAATAGATATAGAATACTATGTAATAGTGTAAAGGGTATTTAAATAATAACACAACTAGATGTTAAGTGGATTTTAGCATAGTTAATAATTAATATTATCATAGCATTAGTCAATTATTTGATTAATCAACATAACAGTCGTCAAGGGATCTGATAATGGAATTTACGTGGCCGTAAGTACATAATATAACAATTATAATTTTGCAGTTAACCGTGAAATTAAATAAATAATATTAATTTGGATTTCAACAAATTCACATCAAATAGTTAATAGACTACAACCATTAGGTACATATGTTATTCAAGAAGACACAGGTTCGAGTCACGGGAACTTGTGAGAACTCAGAGTTTTTCAATAGATTATTTCTGCCGACCCAGCTATTAATTAATTTTATTCAATATCGAACCTACTACCATCGCGTTGACAGTCACACGTTTGTGCCAGCCAATACGCCATGACGACTTTGGAACTGTCAGTTATCGTCAAGCAATATTTAAACAATACGTTTGATACTTTCACATGTTATGATGAACTGACTCTTCTGTGGTGAGATATAACATGTGCATGTTTTGTGCCGTGACTACAATTAATGGGAGCGTGTTGCAGCGTGTCTGCGTGTACAAAGGACAAGCCTTGAAAGAGCCCTTAGGCAGTGAAGTGTGCGGGCTTAATGGAGATATGCACGCATCGCAAACATACTCTATAGTTTTTGATATAATGTATTCATTCTTTGTTTATCCATCAAAATTGTATGGGCACAGTACAAAGTTGCAAATTTTCCTATACCTTTGAACAGAAAAGTCTATCGAAAATTTATATCAAGTCTAGTACAGTAAGAATAAGAAAATAAAATTAATTTCAACTAAATATTATAATTTCATTTATAAGCTATATTTGACTTCTGTCACAGCAATAAAACTGGTTAAGCGAAATAATAAAACGTAAACAATTTACTGAAGCCACACACGTCGCTTAAAATGCTGAATTGTGGTCGTTATACTAAAACAATAAAAGGTTATTGTTTTTATTGTATTATAAATGCAATTATACAGTTTAAAGAACTTTATAATCAGACCTCAGTTTACAACTTAACTACAGCAATATTACCTATTTTAATTAACATTGGTAGAAAAAAATGCATAAACTTTAAATATCTTTAGATAAAAAGTTATTATAAAATTCGTAATATGATAAATTAACATATATTACTTGAAAATAAAGAATTATTAAATATAATTTCTCAATTCTCCAACCCTAGTCAGGATTATCTTGCAAGCGGGTATATATTTCAAGTATCATTTATATCAATTGACTTGTTTGAAATGCGACCAGACCGCGTCCGGTTGTTGCATTCATTCTTACAACTAACGATGTGGCACCACGGGCTATTCGATTTACTCCCAATATGGTGAAAGGAACGTTGTCGCCACAAAGCATAACATCACCCTTACAAGCTAGTATGCGAAGCTAGCGATATTTTTGCTGTTTCATAACCACTTACTTCCTTCCTACAGGGTTGAAATTTCTATGTTTTTTCAAGGTTTAGGGTGGTCAAGTGTACGTGCTCCGCAAATCAAGTGTGCTGAAGTATGGATGGTAGACGCGTATGAAAAATCGAGACGAGGGTGACAGGATGAGGGGTAGATGGGGGTAATATAGAAGGTTTAATCGGAAATGCGTGAGTACTTTGTCCTTGACGCGCAGGTTCTTCAAACTATATAAACAATCACCTGGCTGTTTCTCCTCCTACTCTCATAACCCTTGTAGAAGTAGTGTAAGCTTTTCACTATCACATTTTGCTTTTGTAACTAGCACGTTTTAAATCCGCTATACGTGTTAGTTTATAGTTTACTAGCGGCCCGCTCGCGGTTACACCCGCGTGAACTATGTTATTATTAATTTCTGTCTCCATGACCACGTCCTAGTGACGTCTATGCAAAATTTGAGACTCCTAGCATATGTAGTAACGATGTTTCATACAAACTTTCGACCCCAAAAACAACCCCTTAGAAATCGAATATTGCAAATTCCCGTCTTAGCGAGCACCTACGTCCTATAAGTAACTCCTATGCAAAATTTGAGATTCCTAGCACTCGTAGTTTCTGAGATTTCGTGATGAGTGAGTGACCTTTCGATTTTATATACTTTATATTTTATTTTATATAGATTAATTTAATATTAAGTAATTCCACTATAGTTATATTTAGTCAGTGAATTTGCACGTAGATGACGTCGTGGTGCAGGGGCACAAGAGTGTGAATATAACGCGACGGTTGTGGGTTCGATCCCCACTCGTGGGATGAATTATTATTTATAATATTTTTTTTATTTTTCTTCGCTCACACACTAAGGCAAAACCCGGGCGTTGAGTTAAACTACTCAACCCGCAAAGCCTAGAAAGATTCTACGGAAAGTGGAGAATAGAGTGTATTAACTAGGTTCCCTCTGCATTATCTGCTATTTGCGGGATACAGCGTGAAGCTAATCATATTTGCTCATAAATATTTAGATATATTCATATTAAAATGCCATTTTAAAAGACACTCGAGACGGTGTCACTGGGCGTAACGCTTAAGAATTATCCCTTCAATTCTATCAAAGCGAGCGCCAGCTGTCAATTTGTAACTAAAGTGATTGAAGGGGTTGGTCCCTGCTAATTAAAATGGAGAAAAGGAGAAAAATACACCGTAATACCTTTTATTATAGTTCAAAATTATCCATATATATAAATACTAGTGGACCCGGACGCGGCTATGCCTGCTTCAACTATAAGAATATTTATTAAATATATTCATTAAATTATTTTCAATTTTCAATAGAATTAGTAAGAAAATATAAGCTTAAATAATCAAAAAGAATAATAAGTAGATACACATTATTAGAAAAAAATATCTGAGTTATTGAAATTAACCAACAAAAGGATTAAAAGTAACTAAAGGATAGATATTCTTAATATTAGAAAAAGTACCTAAAGTTTTCCGTGCGTGCGTACATAGATATCGACTCTATGAAATAACTAAACATTTATCTCTATTAAGCAGGATAATTTTAGCGGGCAATATCAAATAAAATAAGAAGAGAACCAAACTGTAGCTTAAATTAATTATAAACAGCAAATAATTACATAAACATTTACAATAGTTCGAAAATGTATGAAAATTTATAAAACCGTCAACGTCATCTGCCCGTTCGCGTCGGTCATACTGTGCCGCCCGTAGGCTAGGTCATTTGGAATCAGTGACATCTCCTTAATTATTTATTAGAATGTTATACAGTAAACTATAATTTCAATCTAGATAAAATGTTAATAGTGACTATTATATTTATTTTCATAAGGATGAATATCAAAATGTCGCGGTAACGGTTGCGTAGCGACGCGACGGTTGTTATTAACATGGCAGAATAAATTGCATGTCAAATTAGAAAGTACTTTAAAATATATTAGTATACATGTGTAATGTAATGTTATATAGCCTATAGCACTTCTGAAGAATGCAGCTTTCATACAAAACAAAAACAATGAGAATCGGACCAGTAGATCCAGAGATCTTAGCGTTCAAACAAACAAACAAACAAACAAACAAACAAACTCTTCCGCTTTATTATATTAGTATAGATAATATAAACAGCGATTTTATTATTTGATTGATTCCAACTTTAATGTGTCAGTTGCGTGCAAGTAAAGACTAATGATATTTTTGTTAACCTAATAGCAAGGAAGTTTGACCTTATTTTTCCCGAATCTTAATGTATTAAATGCTTTCAAGATAAATTAAACGCTAAATAATTAAATCATATCGTAATCTATTAATTTTATTAGAACTGTATTTTAAAATCATTATTATTTTATAATAAACAATAAAACTATTTATTAATTTTCTATGTGACTTCTAGTTTAATGAGGCTCGCTGTGATGTTATTTAAAAGAGATTCCAACATATATTACTTCGAAATACAATTTTTAAGTTACAAATTATAATAATTTACTGCAAAGTATCATTTTTTAAACTGTGTTTACATTTAAATGAAGCTACGTCAAAAATGCATTTTATTATAATTTTTTAGAGAATTTTTTAATTTTATTAGAGACAAATTAAAATAATAAACCAAAAAATATAAACAAAAATCTCTATCAAGAAATATAATGTAAATTATTATTTATTTATGCTCTAATTTACATATACGAACATACATTACTTGGTAAGCGAACCTAATATTGTTTAGTGGATCCTGGCGTAGGCCGTCACGTGTTGCTTGCCCACAAACATTTGCATCTCAAAGCTATACCTAATACTCAATTAGGGTGTTCATTCTTTATAAGCTTTGAGCTAAACAATGTTAGTCGAGCTAAAGTGGTTAATTAGAAGGTACGTGCATAGAATGAATAATGGTAGAGTTTTTTAATGGTTTCTCTAAATAGTTTATTTTTCAGTATTATAGTATTTTTCAGTAATAGTTCACGCTGTATCCCGCAAAAGGGTAGGCAGAGGGGGCCTAGGGCTGAGACTATGCTCCCAACTTACCGCTGAATTCTGGACGCATTACATGTTGAGTGGGGGAGTTAGACGCCGCACTTTGCCTGAACATCAGAGGAAGGAAATTTTAAATATTTCATTTTCTCGAATGGAAATCGAACCCATAACCTGTCACATATAGAGTCGCACGCTTGTGCCCATGAATCACGACTAGCCTCACAAAACGTTTTTGACTGCCAATATTACAATCAAATAAAAATCTTTCCTAGATTCAAACGACGACGAATCCTGAATATATGTTAGCAAAAGCAAGCATAAAGGTGAAAACCACGCTTTTGGCAACTTGCCACACAACGTGAATTATCTAGTTGTATTAAATTCATATACCTTAAAACACAGGATTTCACTAAATTTCCATATTTAATATTAGATTTTTAGTACTAGTTATATTTTTGTGCCTTTTTACATAAGTCGTTTCTTCTTTCATAAAACTCATCACAACAACACAAAAATGAGAATTTACACCTTGTTTCTTCTAAGGTATATTTTAATGACTCAATAAACAAAAGCAATTTTCGCATTTTAAGGGTCGTCGTTTAATTAAAACTTTAACGCTGAAAATACAAGAAGCCTTTATCTACCAGGGGATTTAATCAATTGAGTTTTTATACTTCAATAGCTAACTGCCTTTGTAATAAAAAATGAAGTAAAAGTTGCGACTGTAAAAATATATAGATTTTTGATGGTTTATCCAATAATCCTTCTTAAAATATACGTAACCTACAAAAGTAAATATCTTTGAAATATTCCAGCTAGGTATATAATCCAAAAAAAACTTTAAATTGGTCGAGTTTAGCTTTTAGAAATATTTTCCTTTCATCCCCCAGTCTAACTTCACAACTGTTACAATTACGCAGACAACGGATCGAGTGCCCCCACGGCTGAACCTTTAATTTGTCACGTTCCGTTCAAAGTTTCGCATGCAAAAACCTGTAACACAAACCGCGCGCGACAGTTGAAAGAAGCCCTACAGGAGTGAGTTGGCGAAAGTAATTAATCGCGAGCCGGGTGTCTGTCACCATGTCACACTATCAGCCGGGCGCCGGCAACCCACTCTCCTGGAAAATTGGAACTGGCGAACGCTGCGAAATAACCTGAGCTGGTGATTCGGATGAACATCAACGGGCCGATAAGGCTGTCCGACATCGTATTATGTTATATAAATTATGCTAATCCTTTACCTTTTAAAGGAGACATCGATTTCCTAAGATATGTTTTTTGCATCCACTTCTATCTTGTAATAAGTAATATCTATGCAATATATTAATATGTCTACAGCTTATTTTACCTTATTATTTTTAGTAACAAGTTTATATTGACGAGGTGACATGTTGAAATTAGATTAGATAGCAATTTGTCCCTGGTATGTAACTTGGGAATTCTAATTTAGTACAGGCTTAAAGGTAAAAACCGTCTACCCTTTTGCAGCTTGTCGAGTGATGTCAGTTCTCTCAAGACATGGTCGGTTTACGTCTTTGTTACACGATTTTGTGAGCTATCCATCGTCACTCTTGTCCTATTCAAGAGATTCTCTGAGATGACTTTATATCATGGCAAAGTGCGGGTTTGATGATTTAGGACGGATTTCGGTGTGATAAAAATGAGAATCTATATCTGTAAAATATCTAATGATAATATTTGGAAATGAATAACAAACAAAATGATAGTGTTAATAATAATCTAAACTTTTTAATAACTAACTAAAGGCATTACTTGGCAAAACCCAAGTCAATGTTCCCTTAAAATTTTATTACCAAATATTTCTAAAGGTTAATTCGATAATACGAACGGGGCGCTCAGTACCAATAACCATAATATATACAGAAATACATTGTGGGTCGCGAGATGTAAGAATTAAATGAGAATATATCTGTGTCGTTTTATATTCATAAAACATTACTGTATCTTTCTTTTTCCAGACGTTTTAAGCGTTGATTATTCAGCGGTATCACGACGTACCATCTGTTTTGTTTTACCGAGCGATTTGTGTTCTTCTTGTTTTCATGGTAAGGTTGATTTTGCTATGAGATGAGAGTAAAAGAAGACCATAGTCTGGAGACATTATTTTGTCACAATGGTGGGTTCCGCCCACTTCGCGGGCTATAGTGAAAACTCTTGGTGATGCACCGCTTTTGGGAACGAATAAATTTAAAGACGGCCGAGACCGCAAGAGTAGTGTACACAATCTCCGTATCTCCGGAGGCTTGATTTAAAACACCCCAAGGAATAACAAGCGTCCGAAAGATGGAGCACTTAGAATATTAAAACAATTTAAGTTAAATTATTGCTCTAACTGCTTGAATATTATTATAAAAAGATACTGGAACGACCAAAGACATACTAAATGGAACCACATTGTATAGTAACCTGTAACGGTAAACTAAACAAAGGATGAGGTTAACAAAAGGCAGATCTATAATATATATTACCTGTACAAGTGGAAATGTCATCTTTACCTGTGTTTTTATTATTTTCTTGTTATTTATAATAGTATTAATATTTTAGTTTTTTTTTCTTAAATTAAATGTTTTGATATAACATAACATATATTAATATATATTATATATATATAATCTAAATATTATTTAGGTACAAATATTCAAACATTAAATGTCGGGCAAGTTACATACTTCAAACACAGAGACATTAATAGAGTTAATGACTCAGAGTTTCCTGTGAGATTCTATTTCTATTATACAATGCATGGAACGAGGGATTCAAATGTAGTAACTGGAACCGCAGTCGGCGTGAGAAGCACCTTAACCACAGTGCTCGTGGCGTCTCCACAGACCACAAAGAGTAGGTAATCTTATACCACGAAGCTTATCGACGTACCTTTCATGGTCGCAAATATTATATTACAAAACACCGTCTTACGAATGGAATAAAGAGTTGGAGAACTATGAACCTTAATCCGACGAGGGAAGGATAAAAAAAGTATCGGCTAGCTTGTGGTCGCCTCGACCGATTCATAGATTGCTTTTTTGTCGACACTGGTATAAAAATAAAAAAGCGGGCGGTCCACGTAGGTGGCTATCATGTATCGAATTCTATCTTGTGGAACGTTCGCAAGAATTGAACACTTTTCTTTTTCGACAAATCCGATCTAACTGATGGGGTTTTAAAGTAGCGATTCCTAGATTTATTTTAAATTTAAAGTACATATTACACTTTTTCTTCTTTTAATTGAAATTATAAGGGAAATGTATATGTATTTAATAGCGAATGGAAAATTTCAATAATCAATTAACTTATATTGTTTATTTTTTTATAAAGTCTAGTAAGTCTATACTTAAAATCACTGAAATATAAAATATAAAGCAGATTTATAATTTTAAATTTTTTAACAATTACAAGTCGTTAGGGTCTGACCCGCGTGTCTGTTGACGTGACAGCTTCTGGGTTCGATTACTACTCGAAAAAATAAAACATTTTTATTTTTTCACTCTGGTATCGAGGCAAAGCGCGACGTTAAGACAAAAATCGGCGGAAAGTGGGGAGCGGAGTGTCTTAACACTAAGCTCCCTCTGCCTACCTTACTATAAGCGGGATACAGCGTGAAGCTGAAAAAAAATCTACCCTACACCTATAAAATATTAAATTAATGCAACTAAATGGTTTAGTTACAAAAAAATCTAAAACATGTACAATATACAAAACATGTATAATACAATAATATGCCACTAATACCTTTAATTCTCAGTTTACGTGCGCGTATGGTATTTCCGTTCGACATTTCCATTGTTTTTCAGCATATACACAATTATATCATAATGATCCATATCTTGACACAAAAAGCGTATGTTGACACAATTCGAAGCGCACTTATTAACGTTTTAATTGGCAATACGATGCAATTCTTCTATTTAAATATGGAAATTTATCAGATTCACGCTATATTTCGCACACAGCAGAGTAGGCAGAGGGAATAGGTTCCCTCTGCCTACTTAACACTAGGGTGTTAAGGCACTCTTTTCCATACTTTTCGCTGTGTTTGGCGAGTTTATAGTGAATTTATTATTGTGTATTCATGTATTTATATAACAAAATTGATAAAATAATTTAAATATATATTTTACAATAAAATAAAATATTTCTAAAGTTGACTTTCGTGCAAAATTTCAATCAGGTGGCGAATTTGTAAGAAGGTCTCATCTCAATATGCGATTTGCAATGTTAAAGGGACTTTAGAGGAGCTCCTTGGGACGGTACTTTATTTTGCCGCAAACTCCCCTTTTATCGCGGGACGGAAATAAGATTAGAAGTCGTAATCTTTAAAGAACTGCTGGCTGAGGTGACCAGAAACTTTGTTTATATACCTACTTACCTACTAGAAAGAAAAACCTTTATTTTGAGAATAATTTCTTTAAAATTTAAATTTATCTACTAATTATTATATAGATATTACCCATATACACCACATGTACCTTTAATTATTTTATTAATACGGTTATTATTTGTTTAGGTACATAAATACGAATGTAAACGTTAGTAAAACTCAATTGATTTTAATTAGACTAAATTTAATTAGACATCAAATAATTTAAATAGTAATTACTAATTAATACATTGCAAACATTTATTATTTAGATCATATGTACCTACCTACAAAAATGTAATATTTAGTTTATAGAAATTACAGATAGGTTATTTATTTTATTTCATAAGCAATTGGAATTTAAACTTGTTCTCTTTCCAATTTTATAGCCTCAGACTATTTTGAAACAATTATTAGCATTATAAATTATTATAAAATAAATGCAATCAACTAAACTCAGCACTAAAATTAATGTTAGAAAAGTTTGTTTTCAAAGGTTAAATATGAAATATCGTTATATATTATAAATATTTCGAAGTGAAACTTTACCCCAGCCCACCCTCTTGTTAGCAAATTTCGGCGCAATGGTCAAGGGAACAATAGAGAGATCAAAGGGCAGGTTTCTTCACGGCAAGGGATGACTTTTGCATGTTAACAGAAGGGTGTTTTACATTCACTGAGTAGCCTAGCTTTTAGTCAAACGTGTTTACTTACTGCGTTGAAAAAATGTATTTTTTGAGTTTTTAAAGAGGAATAAAGTATTTTTTAGACTGCTATAATTATTATTTTATTTAAGTAAATAATACAAAAAAACGTTACGTTTTACGGTTTTTCACTTCAAGTTTTATGCGTCAAGTTCACAATTGTACACTATAAATACATCCAAGTTACAAAAACAACTAATCTAATAGTTAATTTGATATGTAAACGAAAAAAATTCAAGTGTAAAACTACGAATTTAAAATTAAAAACCTACGTGTAAATGTATAATATTTAGCGATAGTGTCATTATTATAAAAGTGAGCGAACACAAAAGCTTCAAAGGTTATTTAATATGGTTTTGAAATAAATATGCGCTGTATATTTTTTCTACGTACCTATTATCTTTTTAGTTTTATATTTTTTTACAAATATTTAGTTTATAATGCTATATATCTCTATTTTTCTCTATCTAATGTTATATACGTTCCGAACTATGAGTTCCGCTACTCAACATGCAATGCTTCAAAAATTAGGCGGAAAGTGGGAAACGAATTGCCTTAAACCTAACTTCAATCTGTCTACTCTGCTAACGCGAGATACCTACTTGAAGCTAAAAAAAATCCACACTATTTTGATTATTTTTTTTTGTAAGTAATCACGAAATATGCAATGTATAATTTAGTAAGTGAAATGAAAATATTTAGAATATATTCTATGAATGACATTAAAACCTGTAGGTACCCATTGTACCTACCCAATCTGAGCCTCATTATTTAACAGAACACTAAACTTCATATCCAAATCAAATTAAATGTATTATACACATTAATTAATTACACTTAATGAATCACATAATTGATAATTAAAATGTAAATGGTCGAATGCAATTCCAATGCTTCAAGCTAATCTTTTTTGTTATGATCCAATAAAATCATTTATTATCATCATTTTATCAAAAAGAATTTAACTTTAAAAATGTTAACTAATTAAAGGTTAAATACAGTTTTATAACTTTATTACTAAAATGTAAATCGTTAATATTTAACTATATAATAATTTCATTTTACTCCTTTCGTCTAAGCTATTGTTTTCTCATGAAGCCCTCATCTTATTTCCATCGAGTTTCCTATTAATTTTCCTTTATATTGCTCTATTCCACGAGACAACGTAGTTACTGTGAAACAAATGGCCGTATCGACCGAGCATTTTAGTGTAGAAATAATTTAAACTGCATTAAACTGTCCCAAGATACAGAAGATTTTAGATAAAATCGGTAAATCATAAGAGTCTAGAGCGTACCAGTAATTTATATACGTCAGAGATAACAATCAAGAAAATATCTTTTGATATAGTGTTGGAATGAAACCATAAATATGTGACAATGAAATTAGAAGCTTGTAATCAAGTTGCGCTTGTTAGGTTAATGTGAGTATTAAAATATGTAAATTGAACGTTAAAAATGTTCTTACAATGTGTTACAGTAAGACTTTTAAATTCTACATTTCAAATATATTAAGAAAATAAATTTTTTTTTGAGGTTCACATCTTATCCCGCAGACAAGGCACACAGGAACTTAGTGTTATGACACTCCGTTTTCTATTTTCCACCGAAAAATTTCAGGAATGGCCAATAAAAACTAGAAAATGTCAGTGAAAAAGAAGAAAACATGGAAAAAACAAGATGAGAGAAAAGTTTTTAAAGTCCACGCCACATATATATACTGCTGCCCTCTTCAGCTAACACTCGTATCCGACAAAACTCAAAAGGCTAGTGTAAACGATGTTAGCGCTAAAACTCAGAACATTCCACAGGCGATCGATTTGGATTAGGCTACTGTACAACCCGACTGAATAAACAATGTGACTACCCTTTTAACGTACCCTTCTAGACTCAAAGGAATCGTACTGTACAAGTAACACACGTTTCAGTTATAAAATGTTACCTACATATATACTAAAAAAGCATTTTTTATAGGTGAAATTATCTAGTATTTTTAAACAATATTAGCCATTTTCTACAATTTCAAAAACAATATTTCTTTAACTTTAAAAAGAACAAGCTTATTTTACTTTAAATACTATTTATTTCAAGTAACAGCAGCTTGTTTTCTAAAGTTACAATATATTAAAAATGTAAAAAGCAAAGGAATTTAATTTTTGTTTTCTTACTGCAGTTTTTAATATTAAATATTTAATGTTTTAAGTATAGACTACTACATCGTTTGATTATTATTATGAAGTTTAATGAGGATAAATTTTTGAAGATACAAGATTTTTAATAAACTTTTACCATATATGTAAGTATTAATACATGCGTTTGGATAAATATATGAATAAGATTTTTTTTTTCAGTTTCACGCTTTTCCCCCTTATACCTATAGTAGGTAGAGGGAACATGGTGCTAAATCACTCTGTTTACAACTTTCAGTCCTATTATCGATACCCTTCTTGTTGAGTGAGATTCCCCCAAGTGCGGATCGAACCCAGAACCGTCGCCATTACAATAAAACGATGTTCCATTAAGCCACGACTGTCTCTTTACTATTATGTTTCTTTTTTAAATGATATTCTAAACATGGCAGAAAACAAGTTAATGTTTATAAGTTATGTCGTGTTCTCGTTAGCAAGTTAAATGGTTTGCGTTGGCATAATTTAGTAGAATAAAAGTTTAAAGAAATCTCTGAAATTGTTGCCTACTTTAAAAAACTATGTTGCTTTAAAAAATTAAAAGTATAATTATCTTCTAATGGACATAAGAGACAGATTTAATTAAATTTTTAACTAGCGATTGCCGCGCTGCTTCTCTCGTTTGAACTAGCAATTATTTATTTCTTAATCAAAATTACTTTTGTATTCTAATAATATTATTATTAAGACAAAATCTATACTTTAGAAACTAAAATTTCAAAGACTTTCACTTTAGTCCACGTAGAGACATCAATTAGTTACGTTTTAATAATAAGTGTTGAAATAAATAATGTTTAAGTAGGTATGTATAAAATATTTATTTTATACATTTCGTAAATTATTTTATTGATTTAATTTTTTATATAGGCAATATTTAAACTCCGGAATAACAAAGATTATTAATTAAATTAACGTTTTGTGAAATTCTCGAAACAAAATTAAAATATTTTTTGGTACAAAAATCTACAAACAGTATAAAGCCAGTGTAAAAATGAAGCCAGTCGTAGCGCAGAGATACAAGCGTTCGATTGTAGGTTTGCTTGCCATTTGTAGAAAGGAATTATTATAATTTTCTTTTCTTCGCTACGGTGTCGAGGCAAGGCGTGGCGTTGAGTTCCGCCAGAATTCAACGAAAAATGAACAGAGGAGTGTCTTAACACTAGTCTCCTTTTGCTTACCCTGCTACATCCTTGATACTCATAACACTACTATATTTCATTAAGGAATATTTTCATTTTTTGTAATGTAGGTAATAATTTTTGCATACTATATTTCGAAACTATCATATTTCTATTAAGTATTCGTGATATAAGAACTAGAAAAAGAAATTGCTTTGAATTCATGAGGAACTTTTAACGTTCAAATAAAATATTCAAGCGACTTCCGTTTTCAATCAGGAGCTCATATTCTTGCAGAATATAAAACTAATGCTACACATATATTGCATAAACTTGCTTCAATATCAACGTCTTGGATGTTTCTTCAAGAGGTATAAGTAGTTATATTTATTTAAAAAACTCCACTATTTTAATATGAAAATTACTTTACGATATTGTAACTAATTTGAAAGTAAGTATCCTGTTATAATTATATTTATATAGCAGAGGAAACTTAGTGGTAAGACACTCCGTTTCACACTTTTCTTCCTTATAATATTTAAACTTATAATAACCGTACTATAAAATTTAAATTATTTCCTAAGGAAGCACTGATTTAAAAAATGTGTAATATGAAAAAAGAGAGATTAACTAACTTTCAATGATTTATGTAAAAAAATAACTTAACTAGAATGATAAAAAAAAATATCGTTAAAATAGAACGTATTGCATAGCTATATATATAAATTATAGTTTAAACTAATCTTACGAGTCGAGCCGTTGAAAAGGCAAATATTTCGCAATCAACGTAACTCCATTATAGATAACGAATCGTGTCATAAAATAATTAATTCACATGAAACATGAATTTCCACTTGTATGTGTAATTACATTAAATTGAATAATTTATCATTTTTACTACAATTATGTGGAATGTTGAACATAACTCATGTTATGTGAGCTTATACAAACGGTATTATAAAATATATAAATTATTATTAAAATAGTTTTAGCATACAATATGTTTATTTGAATTATTTAACTGTCAATAATTTTTGCTTTTTTAATAGTTTTAATTATTGTAGAAAAAGTATCTGTCACTAGCCACCCAAACGCGGCTTCGCCCGCTTAAAGCCATTGTTACAAGCCAAATTATGCAAGCTCTTTACACAAATTATATTATAATTCAAAAATTATATATTTATTATATTCAAAAAATATAAATTATATATATTTTAAAATCGTAACTATTTTCCATCGTAACAATTATGAAGTATTATAACAACTTAGTTTAATATTATAACAAGTTTAGCTAGAGCAAGATTCATATTTTCTTTCATAGACGTGGAATATTTGTTTTTGAAATTGGAAAAAAATACCGAAACCGACAACCAACCACATCGTCTTCTCTACATACCATTCAGAAGATACATTTATATCTGCATGTCTTACCTGCAATGAAACATTAACAAATTTAGGTTTAAAATAAATGTATTAAAAGCAATTATTATCTATACTATTTTTTTTTATAATTGAATTGATATATAAGCCTGCTCAACGAAAAAATATTTAAGCCAACTAATAATCAATACACCTATTAAATAAAACAGTATCATTGTCAATTTATTAGATTACGCTCTATATACAATTCCATACTTATTCTTATAGTAAAACAGATAAAAAAGTCTCTTTTAATGCATTTTCATTTAACAAAGACATACAAAAAAATTAAGCAACATCAACAGCTACGTTTCTGTGAAAATAATAAAAACAACACATTCAATGGATTTATTTCGATTTATACAAACGAACAAAAGTTCTCACAAATTGATGTTTTGACTCTAAAACGTTAAAATCGTATCGTCAAACGATTCAAAATAAACGAGAAGTAATAAATACTGAAACTAGAAACTATCAAAAATATATGTGAAATTATTTCCATACTCCGATGTATTGGTAAATAATAATCATTAAGATTTAATTACAGTACGTGATTTATTTAAATTGTAACGTTTAAATATCAGCACTATTCTACATATACTATATTTGTGGGGATTAAAATATGGCGGTGTTAATATCAATATCATGTTTCTTTTATTAAATTATGTTTAATAAATCCTATACGTATGTATTTCATGATTAATCGTAATTTTTAAATGTTTAAATTTAAAACCTAGGATAAACTAGCCAATTTCCTGGTTTATATTATTTTATTGTCTTTTTTTATATAGTTTATCTAATGATGATAAATAACACTTAAATAAGTCAAATATTAAATTAACCTCGATTCATTGCCACAAATAATTTTATTTTTACTTTTCGCAACTATCTTCCAAAGTAAAAAAAAGAAACAATTTATAAAAGATATCATTATAAAAACGAACTTCCGATAAAAATAAAAGAGCAGTTTATTGTAAGTTTCGAGAAGTTCTAAACTATAGTTGTCGCGAAACTTTGACCGTTAAAAGAATATACGCGTTCATCTATTAAGAAATATTATAGAGTTCCGAGGCTCGGGTCCATACAGTGGCATGTTTATATTCGAATCGCGTGAGTGGGATGCTTCTTACCTGACTCTACCCGACTCTTCCCAGATGATATCCTAAAATATACTTTATTAGGCTACAAAGAAAATAGATTTTAGAACAACAAGTTGAAACGTGAACGCAAAGCTCCAGCCATTATGAACGTTGATTTGAATTATGTTGTTACATATGTAGGTAGTAGTGGGTACAATTTTTTATTATGGCAATCATAAAATGATTGGTTGTACGACTGCTGTGCGTAATACGAGTATGGGAGATATAATTATATTTTACGTTTGTGCGTATATATATTTGTATATGTTTTTCCATTTTATAAAGACATAATAGGCAAAAATATAGCTTTGGTTCTGTTATTTTTTTTACGAAAATGAATATTTAAGAGAGCTCTCATATAACAAGCGTGTTTTTAATTCTCGTTTTTGCTAGATATTGATAACAGGTAGACGCGTAAAATGTTCACAAAATATTTATTTATATATTCACTTTAAAAATGTATAATTAAGTTAAAGTGAAACAAATATTTAAAATTCCCATACAACATACGTAGTTTTTAGCCGTTTTTATAGATAATGCTACAGAACCGCTTGAACGCGATACCGACTCGCACTTGGCCGGATTTTTTTATTTAGAAAAGCAAGGAGGTAAGCCTCGGTCATTGACACAAATATTCTATGACATTTTCGAACAAAAACCCAACGAATTATTTTGCATAACAATTGTCAAGCGAATAGAATAAACCCAAACGCCAATCAAACGAATCTAAACTTGTTAGTAACATGTACAATACAATATAAGCGCAAAATCCTACCCTAGATACAGGACAATAGCCTGCGGTTTCCGACTGAAAACGAAAAAAAAATATACAGGAAGTGGTTGAAAGCTAGACCCATTAGTACGTGTGTATAGCAAAATGGAGGTTTTACTAAACTATATTTTTTTTTTGGAAATTTAAATCTGTGAGCGTGGTATGTTATTTTTAAAGGTTTTAGATAAATAAACGAAACGAAAAACGAAATCTAAATTTCTTTAAAAGTAAAACAAGAATTTGGTTCGCAATTGAGAGATCTTCGTCACAAAATATGCAATGCCAATAAGGATCGTAAAACCCCTCACATTAGGCAAAAAAGACAGTATAGTTAAACAAAATCTATAAAGAAATTATATTAAAAATAAACAATATCATTAAAATTTTAACTATGTAAAGTTAATTATAACATAATTCCCTACAACAATTCAAATAAATAACATGTTAAAATATCTCAAAAGCTTACCCTATTTTTTACTCGAATGTTTGTGGAAAAACAAGCACATTTTGCAAGGCGCATGTGCAAATATAATACTTCAAAATATATATAGAGCGATACAAGATCTTGCCCCGCAGACCTCGCAGTCGATATGAATACTGTAGGTACGTGCAGGGCGGCGAGGCTTTGAACTTGGCCTCAAGAGATCGTTGCCCTTTGCATAGATCATTATAGGTGTTGAATTTCTTACACAACCGAGACGTAATTGATCCTATTAGGGTTATATTTAGTCTATTTTTATTTCTAACTCTTTGTTTCTTAGTATTATTTTTATTTTTATTGTGAGATTTTCTATTGTTAGTTTTCTATATGTTGAGATTATTGCTGTGGTTAAAACTGCTGGATGTTCTTTTATAGACAAGTGAAATAAGATGTTTTTATTAGTTTCACGATGTCACACACAAGGCATGTTGTACAGAGGGAACCTGGGAACCTATTGTTAGGGACGAGAGAGAGCTAGACAATCCGTTCCACATTACGACACTTCTGATCTCCACTTTCAGCTCTCAGCTTGTAGAGTGGCGGAATTAAACGCCGCACTTTGCCTCGTAGTTAAAGCGAGGAAATGAAAAATTTAATTTACCTAAGTGGAAATCGCTCCCACAACAACCTATATCTATTGTCACACCCTTGTGCCCCCGTGCCACGACGGTCTCAGTAAAACGTAAACCAATATAAATAGAAATATATTAATTATTTTTCTATAAAAAAGCCTTAAATACTACGTTTGTTAATTTTTTTTCTTTGGGTGTTTTTTTTAGGTTAATTATTATTTTCTTTAATTATAAAGTTGTATTAAGTACTAATCTTAATCAAATATTGACCAGTGGAGGTTCATCAAAGAGGCCGAATGTCAATAAGAGATAAGAAACACATTTCACATCGAGTATCCGAATTATCTCCTGAATGTTGACACAGTTGCGGCTGTTGCAAGTTTGAAGCGTGTAGCGGGGTAAGTTTCTAATTAATAAAATATATGGTTTATACAAAATAGATATTGCGAAGGGAATGAGCATTTAGTCATCATAACGTATGGTAACTAGTTGGTAAATTTCATAGGAATGCAATTCTACATTATTCTAATAACATTTTGGTTACAAAAAAATCTTTAAATAATCTATTCCAATAAAGCAATATAAAGTCAAGTCAAGTCAAAGTCAAATTAGTTTATTAAAAAAAAAAATTATAAGGTTCATTTTTTGAACTTCAATTAATTAACTACAAAGTTACTGCATCAGACCTGAAAAGAACCGACAAGAAACTCAATGGGACTTTTTTAAATCAATTGCTGCCAGATTTACACTTACTTATTAATGAAAATGACACTTTGAAATATTATAAAACTGGAGGAATCATTTCATTCCCAAGGCGTGTTATCACACACAAATATTTTAAATTGCGATATAAAATAAAAAATAAACTAGATTTCTTAAAAAAAAATTGACAAACTCAAAGTACACTAACTAACTAACTAACTAACTAAAAACGCAGAACCACGCTCTCGTCTATTGTTTAGACAACACTACGACGAAACGAACCGTCATACTATTTGTCCAACTCTGATTTCGGTACAACAGTACCCTGGCTGTGTCCACAAACGACTGAGATAGCTAGCGACCGCTACTTATTTGTTTTATTTCAATATAGGTATGTGTATAAGTCACAGGATTGAAAAATATCATTTGTTATTTTCGTATATTTGGAAAGGTTAAATTAGAATTTTAATATGAATGGGGTTTTTTATTAGCTTTTGATGTAACCTGAGGCTATATCATAGCTTTAGAAGTTATAAATCGTAAATTGCTAATATAACACGGCCAGTCGTGGCCCAAAGTGTGACTGTATGCGTAACGGGTTATGGGTTCGATTTCCACAGGAGAAAATGAAATTTTTGATATTTTCTTCAGTGGGAATCGAACCCAATCGAATCAACCAATCCCAACCCAATCGAAATTTTTTTAGAAAAACGTACCGGAGGGTTTGTACACTAGGTTCTCTTTACCTATCACATTCCAGAATATATTGAAAGAAATATATTTTTAACATGAAGATCAAAGAGTAAAAAGAAAATGAGTATAAAAACCATACAGTATAACTATTAAGAAAAGACAGCCTTAGTGTATGACACTGGACCGGTCCATATCCAGCAATGGACAGACAAGCTTATGAATAATAAAAATCAACATTGCTTCTTTTTTATTATTACTCTGAAATAGAGACATAATTTATTATTCTAAAAAAAGAATTTAATATAATCGCAAATAAAGTAACATTTCAAAGAAATCCAGTTTTTTTAATCAATTCTCTTTGTACAAACAGAGTCGACGAAACAGTTACTTAACCGTCAAACAGAATAGATGTTATCCTACAAAAACAATTCGTTTAGACTAAAGCGGTGCCATTTTCTTTCAAAAGGAAAAATGGTAGGCCAAACAAGCGAGCAACGAGTTAGGTTGTAGCGAAACCCAACAAAGGGGATGATTAACGATTTTTCACCCCTGAATTTATTCAAGCAGTTTCGATATTGAATTCGTTAGACAGTGTAAAATGAAAGTTTTCTTTTCTTGATTCTGACATATGGCTTTTATGTACACGAAACAACATACGATTTATCAATTCCATGAAAACAAATAGGTATATGTTTTCATTATTTCTTAAAAGAATTGAAATTGGTTCATATTATACTCTAAAGTAGGGTGGGATATTGTCAATAACAACATCTCGAGATGCCGTTTGTATTTATAGATATTTATGTAATTCATCTATGAAAACATCTCAGCATCTCAAAATTGATCTCAGACTTGACAGTGACTTATAAATGCTGGCTTAGGTATATGTAGCTAACATATAACCTCAACTACTTATGATTTAAAAAACAAATAATAAGTTTCAAGTATCCACGTTAGTATAATTATTATCAAATAAATACGTTACTCGAAATTATTGTGGATCTTTTAATTAATGAAATGTGGTTGAACGAGCTTAATCAGATTCATTTGGGAATTAAAACCACGTACATAATATGGATAAAATTCTAAGATTAATTTATTATTAATAAAAAATATTTTTTTGGTATGTTTAAAGATTAACAAAGATATCCTTTTCACTTACAAAATATGATAAAAAAATTAAGATTAAATAATAAGAATAATAATTAATTACGTTTAAAAATTTATAAAGATATTTGTTTCATTTTACTTTAACCGGAGCTGTATTTACTTGAGTTAAGTTTTCGTACACTGATACGTTAAACATTGAAAGCAAACTAGGTGGCAAAGTTTGTGAATTATTAAGCTTACCTGTTGAAATATGAAAATAATATAATTTTACCGTAAAATGTCCTCGTAAAGAAATCTAATAACCAGTATTTTCTTTAAAATAGATTTTATACTAATATATAGAATAAATAAATAAATTATTTCATCCTTTTCCATTCTATGCATATGGTATGATATGTGTGCATTTTTCAACCCCTTGAAATATTAGAAAAAAATGGCATTAAAATCTGTCGAGATTGTGATTAAAACAATAATATCTCTTCCCTCTTCTCCTACTCTAGTAGATTATTGGAAAAGGGATTTTTCCTGTACTCTTTATACTGGTACTTATAATTAAAAATTCAATAGCCTGTGTAAACGGCTCATCTGTCTTCCGTGGTCATAAGAGTTCTCGAATTACAATTTATTTTTTAATTCAAAATTAGCATATTAAGTTTCGCGATGTAAAACGCGGCAGGTGCTAATTCACCTGGCCTGCCTGGCGTATGTTCAAAACAAGTTACGTTAATTACTATGAAAGATTAATTTTAATACTATAAAACTAGAGTAAGAACTAAAAGTTTATTATTAAATAACCCTAGGGACAAGGTTAGATACAAGCTAAAGTTTTGTCCTTAAACTTATATTCCAGACAAAAATATATCTTACTTACGTTTTATTAGACTAGTGGCCGGCCCACCCTAATTTATGGATAAAAACGGATAAGGATAAGCTACGGTATTATTTTTTCTTATAAAAATATTATTTTCGAATTTTCGAAGTATTAGGTACGTGTTGAGTGGCGGAACTTAACGCCGCGTTTCATCAAGTTACAACAAAATAGAATTTAAATCAATTTTACATTCTATTCAAAAAACGAAATACAATTTTAACATAGTGAAAATATTCAAAATAAAGTATAAAACGACCGCTATAGTCATTAAAATTAAAATCAATTAATATTCATACATTTATTGAAAGCTTAGAACATTAGATGAAAACAAGTCTATTATAGAAGCTTCAGATAAAAGGCTATCAATAATTTATTCCTATAAAAGGCGATCGCATCAGTTGTTTATCAATTTAGCGAAGTGAAACGAATCAAATACTTTTAATGGAACATTTTAATATCAGTTTGCAATATTACTTTTATAACGTGAAACATCGTCTTCTTTTAGATTTTTTTTATTTATGAGATTTTATATTTATAGATTGTATTTGTACAATAAAAATATGGAAATGAGTCTTGTATAAATTTGAAATTGGGTAAATTATCCCAATTTTTTTATTTTTACCTTCACACTAACACTTCTGGTCCCTATTTTCCGCCGATTTTTTCAGACATTGCGTGTTGAGCGGTTGAACTAAACGCCGCGTTTTGCCATTGAATGAAACGATAAGATTAAATAATTCATATTAAAGCCATCAATCAAAACATCATCGCGGTGTCGTTAAGTTCCGTAGTGTTCCGCTACTAAACACGCAATACCTCCAAAATTCGGTGGGAGGTGTTGCAAAGAGTGTCTTAACTCTAGGTTCCCTTCGTTTACGCTGCTGTACGCGGAATACATCTATGTAAATGAAGCTGAAAACAAAATTAACTTGGAAAAATTATCCTACACAGAGCAACATTCTAATTTATAACTAAAATATCGTAAAAACGTTACTTCATCAAACGAGTGTGAAACTTTATACACAATAGCGAACTTTAGTCATTTATTCTATCTCGGGACCAAAATGTTTCACGAAAACCATGAATTGTTTGAAAGACGTCATCGCACCGCACACATATTACACAAGTTTTATGCCGCATAAGCCACCTTACCTTACCTTACCTTACCTTACCTTATATAAATAACAAAGCGTGCCCTTACAGCGATAAAACTACTTAATCAGTTTGTTGCACGCGGGCTAGTTAATGACATAATTAAAAATCCCCCACTCGCGTTAAATAAATTTCTAGTATTTAATATAGAAATGATAAGTGGAAAGGAAGTAAGAAAGAAATGATTAGTAAATGAGCCGAGAATTTTAGTTAATCTGAAAAGATTTACTTTTTATTTTTTCGAAATTTAGTACAATACTTTCTATTGCGGCGTTGAGTTTTGCCACTCAACATGCAATGTCTCCAAAATTCGGTAGAAAGTGGGGAACGGGGTATCTTAGCACTAGAGTCCCTTTGCCTACTCTGCTGCGTGCGGGATATAGCGTGAAGCTTTGATTTTGATTTTTTACTTTCTATTGATTATATATATATATATATATACTTACTTAATTAAAATCTAATCAAAAACATATTTATAAAATTTTCAACAATTATATTAAAGTCACATACAAATACAATATAAGTTGACACGAATTCAGAACAACTAATTAGAAATTGGACCATACCCTAATGATAGGTTGGCAGGAAACTACTAGATGCCACACTCAGGTAAAGCGGAATAATGAGTTTTGTTGTTAGTCGCAACCGGATTAAGGCACTGCATTTACCAGGGTGCTGGGGAACTAGAAGATCGATGGGAGTTGCAAAACAATTGCACTCACCTATAGTAAACTCTTGCTGTAAGGTTATGAAGTTCGCGAGGGGAATTCGTATTGGCTTTGAACTTTAGAAAATCGATATGTTAACATTTTCCGTTTCGTTCGTGTATTAACTTGTGGTTGATATCAAAAGGAACCTTCGTAATATAAGTTTGTATTATGCTAGCTTTGTTTAGATAATTTCGTAAATTAATATATAGAAAAGACTATGTAATGTGTATTACATAGTATTCTATAACGCTTATAAAAATAGATAGGCCATAAGCCATAAGCTAAAATTAAATCAAACTGATGTTCAAGTTGAACTGAGGAATATTTTGATGATATTCTACAGAAGAATATTTTAATAGAACCACTTCTAAAAGGCTCATCGTTCAAAATCAAAGTATTTAAGAGAGATTTAAAATTTTATTACATCATTGTTTTATTCAACTAATATTACAGCCAACAATAATCGCGTAACTCAAATCTTTGCTCCTTGTAATTTTCCAGTAAAATCATGTCTGTAAACAATTAAGGAAGCCTCAGACAGATTGGTCCAGTCCCGGGACGATATCCAGCGAGGAATCTTAATTGAACCCTTCGACAGGGTCAACATCGGACGTTTAAGACATTGCTATCACCAAATGGAGGTTGGAACAAGTGGTTAAGCATTGTAGTATAGTGTGTTTACTGGCAAATGTTAACATTTGCTTAGTTATATGTGAAATTGAGGATTTGAGGAGTACCCAAAAGGTACATGAATGAATGTTATGTATTTAGTTATTTTTTATATGTAAAATATCCATAAAAGAATAATCTATTCAAATAAAATACTTAGCTAATGCATTTTTAAGTTATTATGTGACAAAAAATATGTATTTAGTAGTTATTATTCACGTACATTTGAGGTAAAGAAACAATATAGTACAATGATAACAGACTTACATATATCAATTCAATAAACGACTGTAGATAACGATACACAAACAAGCGGACGGAGACGAGCACTTCACTGCCAGGATGTTCATACTTTATAACGCTTTAAAGAAACTACCAAATCAAAACAATATACTACTGTAGGGTAATATTAGAATTAATATTATGTTATATAGTAAACATGTATTATGTGAGGTATAATTTTTTTTTAGGATTTTGCGAAAAAATATGTTTATTGAAAGATTTTTAGGCGGTTCCTAGTTATTTATTTTGGTGAAACTTTATGAATTCCACTCATAAACACATCTTCAGTACACTAAGGTGTAAGTTTCCCTTGATAGTCGTGATGATTACTTCACAGGCGCCTGACACATCCACCACATCAACATTTTAGAATTATTATTCTTTATATATTTTTTATATATACAGGATCAAACTGCAGCAAGAGTCTCATACAAAATGAGAGTGCAGTTTTAAAAATTATCAAATTTATGTCCACTTATAAATACATTTAGTACTTAAAACTCGCATAACATTAATGTATAAAGCCGAAACTCCTATCACGTTCGCATCCTAGTCGTTTAAACTGTGAAAACAGAGCATCTTGTTTGGAACTGCACATTCGGCCACTTTTCAAAAGGATATGCACCTATTTTCATTCCTGGCAGCCTGGCGCTCGTGGTGTGCGAAATAAAAACAAAAACTAAAATAAAATCAGCTTCCTTGTTTAATTTAGCGGGCTGTTGACAAAAAACCTTAGCTGTGTTGAGGTATTCGGTGAATGAACGTAACAACGCAGGAATGCATTGTTCCCGTTATTTCGTCCCACAGTTGTAAAAGTCTATATTTTCTGTCATTCCTGACTCACTGACATTATTGGGAGTTCTTTAATATAGGAATTTACTATGACTCACGAGATAACGTTGTAAAATAGAACGACTGGGGCGATAACGTTAATTATACATTTTATAGATGAATAGATTATATAGCATTATTGTGTAAACAGCTTAATTGAAATTATAATTAGAATAATATTAACAAATAGTTTTTTATGTACATACCAACATATTTAAGCCACACCTATAAAATAGATAATTATATGAAACATATTATAAGTGAATAAGCTTTTCATTTTGCGATTTTTAGATTAAAGAAAGATTTATAGATTAGATTTATATCAAAATCTATCCGGATAGTGAAATAGTATAGAATGGGCTTCAAAATATTTCGTTTTATATTTTCAGTCTCGACAAACGTACTTGCGTGTCGTACTTTTAAAATCAAATCAGAGCGGAATCGAGGAAAGTAAAGTTAACATAGGTTAGAATAGCTCACATAGGTATATGTTTATATAGCAAAATATATTCCTATATTTCATTGAATGAAAAACCTTAGTAAAAGCCGAAAATCGAAGGTCATTTCACATGGAACTTGAAGAATTGAAATGCAATATATAGAAATGTCAGCAAGAATATGTGATATCTGTAATAAGAGATGGCAACAGTTTGCACCTAATATTTGATGACAAAGGGTGGTAAATGGAATAGTTAAAAAATTCACCCGTCGAAACTTTAGGCACTTGTTAGCTGTACTTATATGTAAGTATGTATAGATTTAAATCATGATTCTTAACAATACGAGATATGAATCACATCTCATATTGTTAAAAACACAATAAGGCAAAGGCTGCAAGACTTTTAGTGAAAAATATAAGAGAAATATTATATTCAATGCAACCCAGTATTTAATTTCAACATAAATTTCATAATAAATGAATTGTTTACGAGCAAGGCAACCATAATCTACCGCCAAACATTTGAAGTAATAAAACACTAAAGAATATCCATAACAAAACAAAAACATTGGAAAGTCGTGACAAAAAAGGGACACAATTTAGAGGTAAGTAATAAATTAAGTGAATCACGGTTGTACTGGGTGACGCCCGCTGAGAAGCAGCGTGCCTTAGGCGCCTCGGTTGACGCTTATAAAAACTGGTCTGCAGAGTGTTCGGTGAACATACAGTGGACGTGGCCAGCCCACGTTGGCTATTAACTCTTGGACTTTATCGACCCATTCATACCAATGATGGCTTTACCATAATGTCAATTAGATTTTTGGTGACATTGTGCAACTTATTTGTAAATAGCTTTAATTAATTTCACGCTGTATTCCGCACGTAGCGGATAGGCAGAGGGTATCTGGGAACTTAGTGTTAAAACATTCCGTTCCTGAAAATTCTGGAGGCATTGCGTGTTAAATGACGGAAGGTAAGAAATGAAAATATTAAACAATTCATTTCCTCGACTGGGAATCGTACCCACTACCTATCGTGACTACAGTCACACACGTCAGTCCCTGCACCACGACTAGCCTCAAACCACAACCCTGACCGAAGTTTAATCAAATATCATCTCAATAATCATCTATAAGTCTTGTTTGAAAATTTTTAAGCTTTTAGCAACACGCTATCGAAACTGACTTCTACTAGAGAATTGCAACATTTTTTTTTAGTTTAAAAAGTCATATAACATTGGTCTTGCTGTTGTCCCGCGAGAACCACTGTAGTAGCAGTAGCCTATGGCTCACCACAGACTCGTTGCGTGCCAAATTCCATCGCAGTTGGTTAAAAGTGCTCTAAAACTCATAAAGTTTTAAGCTCATAATATTAACCTAGGCATATTAAACGTTTTTATATGGCTAAATTTATTTATTTGTATTTAGCATAGTTATTCTATAGTTTAATATACATATTTTGCACATACATTTAATGTAATGAAAAATTAAAGAAAACAAACCCTATTCCATCTTTAAAATGTTATTTTATGTAAAGTATATAAACTTATACATAACCTTAAAATAATTTCTCAATGCATTTTATATGTACATATATAATATACCCCAAAGTTGCCTCAGAAGTGTCGGACTAATGAGCGCTCCTAAGAAACCTATAATGACTGTAATAACCTTTGAAATCCCAAAAGTAATTTAAAATGAACAGGTAGGATGCAATGATTACAACCGGAAACCTATCATTACTGAGCACGATAGTTATTTTTAGTGGTTTAAATCAATACAGATTTAATATGAAAATAATCGAGTTCGCTTGTCGCTTATTACAAGCGGAAATGTAATTTGGATGCGCTTAAATGCTAAATTGGAGTAGGTCACTGCAATCACTGAACGGAAATTAATGGAGTACCAAATGAGGAGCAATTTGAATCCTATGATTAAAATAGTTGCGGGTTCGGACTTCGCTATATCGGAGCTTACAGGGGTTTAAAGCGTAATTTCAGTCGGTAGCTGTGCGTAAAACAATTGTGGACTAATTTGCTTGTACAGAATTGTTATCCTATATATATATCTTATAAAACAAAGTCGCTTTTCGTGTCTGTCTGTTGTTTCTAACTCTTCTTCTTCTAAACCACCCAACGGATTTTATTGCGGTTTTCACCATTAGGTCGAGTATTTTTCGTAGAAGGTTTATATATAGTTTATTATTTGTACATTCTTATGTAAATTAACATAAATACGAAAAATATGAATAAAGTCCTACCCGCTGAGACACTTTCGCGCATGCGCTGCTTTAATGGTAAATACTACATGAAAAAAATGTACTGGAGTATTGTTCCTCTCAATGAGATCTACAAAAAAGTCCGCGAGAGCATATTTTTATCTTTTAAGGATAACGTGTAGTGATCATATTTCTGTCTAAAAATAATAATTTCAATATATTTTTTATTGTGAGGGATATTTTTTCCATAATGGTATTAATCCCTTATCCT
>HE671941.1:236752-256305 GCA_000313835.2 Heliconius melpomene melpomene
AATACCGGTGGTTTCGCTCTGTGGCCCACCGCTGTGCCGGGTAAATAAATTTAAGTACCTGGGCCATTGGGTCACTGAAAATCTAACGGACGATTCCGACATTGAGATTATCCAGTATAACAACGCGTTCAGAGTTCTGATGGGGCTACCGCGGCAGTGCAGTGCCTCGGGCATGTTTGCGAAGGCGCATACGGATGACTTTTATGCTATTATAAGAAAACGGTGCGCCTCCACGTTAACTCGCCTCCGGGGTTCCTTCAACAGAATGCTGAATGTATTTGTAGACCGGTGGGACTCACCATTATTGTATCGGTGGGTCAAACTCCCTACGATCTAATTGGGTTTCACGTACTAACAATAGTTCTTAAGCTTAAAATATTATTAAAAAGTTTATATTATGTTTCTCTTTAATTATTATTATTGTAATATATAGATAAATGATGTGCGCGAACGAAGTCGCGGGCACTGCTAGTTACTTATATAATTAAAATAAACAAGGCTTTGTAAATAATTCTTTGTAAGTCATTGATTTATCGTATCTTAAATATGAGATAATTTTCAGCACCATATAAAAATATTATTACATCAAAATATTTAAAAAGGTAATCAAATTTACTTACACTAAAATTTAAAGCATGATAAAAGTAATATTTTATACCTAATTTTACTATTCTAATAAAATGGTTCACACTATATCAGGTGTTAAAGGGGACAGAGTGCCGCCACGGTCTTGACATTCCTTTTCCTCACCAGCTACCACATTCCCTTCATATACCGGCTTGCTCTTTCTAGATAAAGTCTCCTATTACAAATGAAAGCCAAACAAAGTTTACTCCTTTATTAAGTAACAAAGATTGTTATAAAATGTTTAAAAATATTTAGTTAAATTTGTCTGTAAATAAAAATTGAAATTTCTTTATTTTTTATTTCGTCTGTTTTAGATAGATACCTTTTACAATAACAAGTTATAATTGAAATGTATTTATAAGTATGTTTGTATTTATCTATCGCCCTAGAGACAGAGAATGACTGCAGCAATTTGCCGAAATTTCCACTAGCAGATTAGAATTAATAAGATAATGTAAGATTTATCATTTAACTGTCTGTCTTGACGTGACGACTGTCTTTAAGTCGTGGCGCATGGACACGAAGTGTGACTGTAAAACCGACTGGTTGTGGATTCGATTCCCACTTGAGGAGATGAAATATTTATTTAAATTTATGTTTCCATTTCTTCGCTCTGGTCTCGAGGCGAAAGCGCGGCGTTGAATTCTACCACTCAACACGCAATGCCTCTTTTTCTTTTTGATCATATAATATACGAAAATTGCTATCAAACAAATATAATAATCGCTGAACATAAAAAAAGGAATGTTTTTCATTGTTTTTGTTACTTAATTGTATTACATTTTTTATACGATTACTGTAATATTATGTATTAATTTTCAGTGTACTTAATGGCACTTTTTAAAGATTATCTTCTCACTTAGGAGATTAAAGTGCGGGGAGCGCAACAAAGTAAGTCCTGGTGGCAACCCCTGTCACACTCAATTACCTTCAAATTTCCACCCAAGGTGATGTTGCGAAGTAAGTAGAATATCGCGACCCGCTTAAACGATAACATTTGCACAAAATATTATTTCTAAAATAATAATGCAAAAAATTTGAAATGGGACACATAGTGAAAATATGAAGAAGCAGTTAAAAGGTGAATTTGGAGAACATGTCCAAAATTATAAGCTGTCTGTTTTTTGATGAGGACTCATTTGCATACTGTCTTGGGAGTACTGTACTAGCGGACCTCCCTTTTTCATCATTTTTATTGCTTAACACACATAATTCAAAAGTTTTCTAGCATTATTCCCTGTTGCGGAATACAAGATTTCTCATATTATAATTTGTACACGTATACAGATTTGGCGTGATTATAATGAATAATATTAGAATGATCAGGAATATTATGTTTTTTAAGGTTCCACATCTAAAAAACAGTAAAAACGGAATAATTTTGTTGCAAGCAAAACCGATGAGACCATTTATCTCGAGATAGCGTGAAGGTACAAGGTATGAAGCTTCTAAGTTAAAAGAGTCTAAAAGATACGATCGTTTCTGCATCATTTTTACTGTATTTTATATGGAATTTGTATATAATTATAACCTATAGGGTAGTTTCCTACAATTATGAAATTTGGCACGAAATGAGAACTTATAATGCATATAAATGAAAAATTGAAAAGTGAAAATTTGTAAGTGTACTTATTATATTTCAGAAAAAAATAATTACATACTTATATTTGTAGCTCATTTCATACAAAATGAGTGCATAGAGCTGCACATTTCATTATCATCATCAATGGCCACATATCCTATTTAATTTTGGAATTCTACACTCATATCTACCTACCTACCTATTAATGCTTCAAATTTCCACTCAATAACGATAATTAATTAACTGAAAATAATAATTTATATTGTCCTTATTGCAATAATAATAATAATAATTCTACTCATATTATATAATAAATATTACTGATTTTGTTATACAACAATCCAATAATCGCTATCCTAGAGTACTAGTAGTTCAACTAGGACTTAACTCTATTCATTTTTTTCTTCAAAGCACAGTAATTGAAACACGCGTGATTTTAACTTTCTAAATAAATAAAATGTACTTGTGGTTATTAAACTATAAATATTATGAAAAACGTTTGTATTTTTAAACATAAAAATATATTAATAAGCTATTTTATATTAATCACAAATCGTCATTAAATATTAGCTAAGATAAAATGTAATAATTATTTTTAAGTAGAATAAGCAAAATATAGACAATCAAACTTGTAATTACTTTTAAATATCATTAATACTGATAGACAGTAATTGAAATCTGGTGCTTTGAAACGAAATGGAAAAAAAATTAAACATTAAAGGGTTAAACAAAAGGGCGAGGATAATTATTGAGGTTTTCACGGCCAACTGATTCTTGAAAAGGACGAATCAGTTTCATTTGAAATTTGGGATGGTTTAATTAGGGGAGGCAACATAATAGAGCCATTAGTCACTATGGAATCACGGTGGTAGAGAATCACCTTCGACCACTTCTCAATAAACTCGAATAAACAATTAACCTTTTATTTAATTACTTGTATCTTTTTAAAGTAAGTTAGTAATGCATACTTAATTAGACACAATTTTTGCCTTTTAACATCTTTTTCACTTTTTTATAAGAATATGATTTTGTTATATTATTATCTTTTTACCTTTCTATATATGAATTATGTGAAAGTTAGATAATTATGTTATATTAAAATTATTTACCCATATACGAGAGCCAGGATTTAAAAGGCCAGTCAAAATGTCATATTCTCGATTGTCAATTCAATGTATCAACCACAAATGTTTTATCTCTACTGCCAGTTAAGGAAAACTAACTTTGATACCAATACCCTATTGAAGTTGAAAGCTTTAATGATATTGAATGAACTTTTCAATTTACAGCTTGAACTTGCTCTACCAAATAAGACAATGAAAGAGTTTAAGCTTACCCTCCACACATCTTTAGCTTTTTTACTTAATATTGCAGCCTAACGCCTAAACTCAATTAATTTTTGTAGCTTTTATTTTTTTATATTTTAATAGCTTTTATTTAACATTATAATATAGTAAATAAAAAAAATTAATAAAATAAAAATAGCCTTTATTCGCTGGCCAATTAACTTGCATACCAAATTACATTTAAATATAATTAGGTGTACCTACAATCTATTATTACTAGGATTAAACTTATTTACATTTTTTAAAATTTACAAACTAAGATAATTACACTACTATGACTAACCTATATTTATATGCTTATTATTGATAATTTGACTTTCCTACAATAATAATAATTCATTATGTCTAACTAATATTTTCGATTTGATCAGGTTCCAGGAGGCTTCCTCCAACTTCCTCCAATTGTCTCTTGTGATGGTGAGCTTCCTCCGATGTTCAACATTATAATATATCAAAAATAATATATCATCAAAAAGCATACAATGTTAGTATTTTTTTACAAACATAAAACTACTTAACTTTCGTCCCCTTCACTTTGTTGAAATAAGTGAAAAAGTAACTGAAATTTAAAAATTTTATCAAAATATGATATCTTTCAGCACCGGAACGCTGACTTAACTGTTAATTATAGTGATAAGCGTGATCTCGTTCGGAAGATTTCTTTCAGAGCCGCGATGAGTGCGAAGTCTAAAACCTTTAAAACCAGAAAACTTTTTAGAACAAAGACTTTTTGCAAAAGGTATTTGGAACAAAGATTATTTATACAACAGAAGCAATTGTTTATAATTTCTCTATTTCTCTATTTCAATAATATATTATTTAATACAACCACTATAAACACTATTTATTTTCTATTTGCTAAAATATTAATTGGAATGACTGAAATATAAGCGCAAATATGCTACACCATTTTCCACTGCAGGTAATATTTGTGATACTGTTTAAAGTAATTCCAGGTAGTTCAAACAAAGGTACATATAGATGTATTAGGACAGTAGTGGCGCAAGAGCACACGGGCCGTGAGTTTATAAACGCGACAGATTGTGCGTTCGATTCCCACTCGAGAAAATGAAATATTTAATTTTCCTTTTTTCGCTCTGGTGTCAAGGCAAGGCATTGAATTCTGCCACTCCACATGCAATGCTTCTTAACAATAATCATATTTCATTAATAATAAATTGAAAATCTTCAATCCTACTTTAAGGCCGCCGCAAATGCTGATATTTATTAATTCATTTTTTTTTAATTCATGCGCGTCTTTAAAAGAATTAAGTTAATTCTCTCCGTTCTCTGTCTATGAAAGGATTTGAGAGGCTAAATTAATAACAAACAATGAAATATTAAAATAAATAAAAAAGATAAGGCTCGCTTGAGAAAATATTATTAAAATGTGTCCCGTTCGCTTAATTTGTACATTTTTATTAGATTATTCAAATGAAGGGCGAGGGTTGCTGACTGATAAGTCTTAGTATTTATTTTCCCACGCAAAATAGTACATAAATAAGAATTTTTCACTTGAAAAATTAACGAGTCATTTATCATACTGGCGACATGCGACATTTTAACAGAGCACAAAATGAGGTAGCTTTCTTGATGATATACGTATATGCGGTACGTACACGTGGTCGGCCTTTAGTATAAGCTTGCGAATGATACGTGCAAGTCATGAAGGAAATTAAATAACAAATATTCCTGCTAGTGTAAAGATTTTAATTTAAGTAATTATAAAATGAAGTAAATAATAAATCGTAAACTCACTGAAGAAATGTATTTAATCGACAATATATAACTATTTTCTGTGAAATAGATTTTTTAACTAAGTCTATACTAAATAATAAAAAGAAAACATAGTTCATTAGGCTAAAAAGATCTATTAGTAATAATAATGTTAGAGCATACGTTTCTACGTATACGTTTCACTGCATTAAAAGTTATTTGTATTTTAGATAGTGGCAGCTCAGATTAAGCTTCTGTTTGGTATCCCATTAGAATAGATCCCTTAGTACTTTGTGGACATAATGAATATAGAAACTTATCATGCAAGATTTATTCTTATCTATTCATTTATATACATCCAAATAATAAAACTGTAGAACAGATCCATTCTGTACATTGAATAAAAAGTAAAAAAAAAAACTTCGGGGGTCCCCCCCGAGGTACAAGTAACAAATTACAAAAATATGATTATTCGTTTTTTTTGACGATGTTTTACTAATGGTACGATACATATCGTAGTAGAGAAGATCGGCAACATTTAGTAGTATATGTTTACGTATTGGTACGTGGTACATCTATGCGTTACTGCGTCACACAAAATACAGTGTGAATAAACATCGTGAAATAAAAAAAATCCTACGTCTAAACTGTTGAGGTATCTTCATTAATATCTTTAAGTATGCGTATGAAATATTTTACCCTACATGCTGTTCCCGTTAAAAGAAGCGGAGACGCTTTCATCCTGTATATTCGTATAGTTCAAGCGGGCGATGCCGCACCGTGCCCGCTACTAATATATATTTTTTTCATTTTTTACCTTATGATTTATAACCATCCAAAATGGTAAGCACTCATACGTAATTTCATTACTTAATAGGAGAAACTCAATGTAAAATTATTTCTTAAATCGGACTCAATCTCAATCTAACCAGTGGCAATCTAGCCTAGACCTGTGAACCAATGGTGAACCGTATGCTTTAAAATAAACACCTTTACAGGTCACACCCACCAAAATATGAACATTTTTATATATGAAACAACCTAAATCACAATATGAAGAGAAAACAGCGTAATATAAACAGAGTAACGTATAACACGTATAGAAGCAGTGTTCGAGATTAGGTCCTCAAAGGTATTGATCGTAAGACTTACTACATCGTTCAATGTTGATACAAAAGATCGAAATAAAACGACATGTATAAAACATCACACAAATCTATCACAAAGAGGACTTCTTAGAGGCCATTATGTAGTTCAGCTAATGTTATCTGGCGTAAGCTTTTGTGCTATACATAGTTTCGAGAGTGATTCTACTCGTTAGATTAAATAATTTACAACCAGTACCCATACAGTGTCGCTTTTTTCCGCGTAGCAGAGAGTACCAATTATCGAGACACACAGTGCCATACTTTCCGCCCTAATGGGAAATATTGTTATGAGTTGCCCTGTGAAAGTAAATTACATTACATAACACAAGTAAAAGTTTTTAGAAAAGGACATATTTACTGTCTCCACGTTCCTATTTATTCTTTTTTCTCATGTAAAATTCAGGATATTTAAGTAAACAAAACACTATGTGTTCTGTCTAAATCCCAACCTATTACATAAACTTAATACATAACATAAAGATGGCGATTTTTATCACTTTTAACTTGAAACAAAGTAAGGAACTACTTTTAAAGACAACAGTAAGCTACTTATTAAAATTACATATTGTACTATCCACATACATACATGAGATGTTTCTTCTTTAATGTAATTTTTTTACAATATTGTTAATTCTATAAATGAAGACTTTTTACTGTTAAATATACTTAGGTAACATTTTACCTAAGTACCTACTCATTCTGTAAGAATATATGCAAATTGGATTTACATTTACCATAAAGATAAATAAAAATAGAACTGACATACAATCTCCATATCTTAAGTGAATATGTCTAATTCATGTCAAATTATTAACTGATTTTAATTTATACATTATATTTTAAATGAAAACAACTATTGAGTGGGATAGGCCGCTAGAATAAATTATTAACAGTCCGTTTCTTAGTTTTCCAGTATGCTATATATAGGGTTTGTATGTTAAACAGAAAAGATCAATAAGTTAATAAAGAAAGTTATGCTTATTAATTGAACTAAACCCGATGTTTTGAACACTTTATAGTAGTCTGGTGGTCACGGGGTGTCAGTACTAAATATAAAAATACCAAAGATATTATTAAGTTAGATGCTTTAGATACGTGTTGTTGGAGACGGATAATTCGAATACAATTGACTACTAAAAACCAACAAGTCTGTTTTGTAATGTTGGGCGTTCGGGATATCTAAAGAAAAGACTGCTCTTGTTGAATAATAGTTTATTACTGAATACTTAACACGTTAACTGCCATACGAGTATACTCGTAGTATTTTTTTTTATGGCTATTGCCACCATACAAAATGGTAAGTACGTGTATACTCGTAGTTGGCAGTGGATCCTAGTTCTAACTACAAGTTTACTCGTAGTATGGCAATAAAATAGGATTTTTATTAGCTATTGCCAAACTACGAGTATAGTAGTAATTACCTTGACAAAGGGTACAAACTTTACACCGACAACTTCTACAACTCTGTTTTACTCACTAAGTTACTAAGTGAAAGATCGACATATGTCTGCGGAACTTTGAGAAAAAATCGCAAAGGAAACCCTAAAACTCTGTTGAGCACCAAACTGATAAAAGACCAGATGATTACAAAGAGAACTAACAATATTTTCGTGTGCAACTGGAAGGATAAGAGAGAGGTGTTATGTATCTCTAATATGCATAAACCTATTCTGGTTCCCGTGCCAAATAAAAACGGTAGGGTTTCAATAAAACCTAATGTAGTTAGAGATTATAACAACGGAATGTCCGGGATCGATCTTTCAGATCAAATGCTCTCGTACTACTCAGCTCTTAGAAAGACATTGTTTTGGTACAAAAAACTAGCGATCCACATTTTTGAATCTTTCATTCATAACGCATGCATGATCTACGACCAACAAGCCAATCTTCCTCCAGAAAAGAAATTAGATGCTCTTTCGTTCAAAGATGAGGTTGTAAAATATCTTTTAGGCGAGAAATTCATAAAACACAGTCATCATGAGCAGAAAAAGCAAGTAGAATTACATTACTTAGAGCGTTTACCACCTACCCAAAAAAAAACAAAAACCGACGAAGCCGTGTCGTGTCTGCACCAAAGAAAAAAAACGCAAAGAAACAGTTTACTATTGTCCGGTATGCCCTGAAAAGCCTGCCTTATGCGTTGAAAATTGTTTTAAAATTTTTCACTCCTTTGTGACTTCTCAATGATGTACCTAATTTTTTTTCTATTAAACTTAATTTTCTGATTTAAGTAATGTTTTATTCCAAATGCCAAAGAATTTAACCCCGTCCTCCTTACACGGCCACTGATTTAAAATTCGTCAGAAATCGCATACAATCAACTACGAAAATACTCGTAGTTGGCGGTGCAGCCCAGATCATGTACTACGAGTATACTCGTAGGTTGGCAGGCAACGTGTTAAATACTAAAGATATAATATGATTTGATAACCTACACACACACATACACGAGTATACATACATACACGCCCATCCAAAAAAAAGGAAAAAGTAATAAGTGTTATTCTATATTATTGTATTGTTTAAAACATAATATTGAAAACATTTTTTTAAAATAAAATTTATCTTTATATATAAAATCGAAAGGTCACTCACTCATCACGAAATCTCAGAAACTACCTGTGCTAGGAATCTCAAATGTTGCATAGGAGTTATTTATAGGACGTAGGTGCTCGCTAAGACGGTAATTTGCAATATTCGACTTCTAAGGGGTTATTTTTTGGGGTTGAAAGTTTGTATGAAACTTCGTTACTACAAATGCTAGGAGTCTCAAATTTTTCATGGTCGTGACTTATAGGACATAGGTACTCATGGAGACAGAAATTATTAATAACGTAGTTCACGCAGGCGAAGCCGCGAGCGGGCCGCTAGTATAATATATTGTTAAAAAACATATATGGTGTAATTTACGTTTATAATCATATTATTATAACTTTCATAAAAATATGATTCGAGGAACAACACGAAAAAGAATATAGTTTATAACGCGCATGTGAACATGCCACGCTGTTGTCCACTTAACCGTTGACTACTCTCACTGAGTCCTCATTTATAACTGCACGAAGAGAGACTAAAGACCAAACGTGTCTTAGGAGAATAACAACCAAAGCAGAGGAGGACAGTCGGCGACGAGATCTTTTGTAATAAAGAAAACAACTACGAAGATGTGTTAAAGGTTTTTGACATCCGGAAGTACAAAAAATATTTCATGTAAAATCAGACACTACTATGTCATGATAGCTTCGAACGAATTATTAACAAAGAAGATTTACTGCTATTTTTAAATCGCTACACTTAACAGCGACATTTCTAGAGAATAATATAATCTTATATGATCTCTCGTCAAACATGAAAAAGCAATATTATTTTGATTCTATTCTATTGATCTGTACACGGATCAGTTGTTACCGAAAGCTTTTAAGCGTCGTAATAGTATATTTGCTGGGGGCTACTCACCATTAAGTTAATTGGATTCTTAAATTCTCCACGGAATAGACACAATCGAACACGTTTTGTTAATACAATTTTATTTTTGTTAAAATAAGTATACTTAATTACAAATTTTTTTTCTTTTTCATACATATAAGAACCGGCATAAACCTTCTGTTTAGAAAATAAAAATATATTATGTGTTATATAAATATATTATATATTTTAAAAATATTTTTAAGATAATTTAAGATAGCAACATAAATTTGAGATAACAAAGATTTAACAAACAATATGTTCTTCAAATATATAAATATCTGTTTAGAAATGAGAATTCATCTAAAGTTCTTAATATTAATCATATTCCAGCAAAATTTTAAAGCATATTAGAAGAATTATTAACATCATTTAGAGAGTCGGTAAGTTCAACAGCGTTCCGTTCTTCTGAAAATCGCTTATAGCCATTAGGTTTTTGTTATTCCACGCACGAGCGTCGCCCCGATAATCTGTTATTTTATTTGACAATGCCGACGTGACAGGTTCACGCGATGCAACATTTTACCGCAGCGATAATACTGCAAAAGATAAACGTTTTATGATTTGATAACTTAATATGTGAAAACGAAGCAGGTGGTCCTATGATTATAACGTAGTATATACACTATTTAGATAAAGTAAGGCTGAGAAAATTCTAAAGATCTCTATTCCCCACTGTTCACCGTTAGAGACATTGCTAATTAAATTGGTTAAAATTTATCATTTGGCGCATAAAATTCACAATTTTAAACTTTAAATACAACATTTTTTATGTTCATTCGACGATTGAATAAACATAAAAAAAATTGTTTAATATTCAATGTTTATCTCAGTCTTATAGGACTATGCGTCTGTAAGGCAAATTGTAACAACCGTGTATCGTATACCCACGTAATATAGTTTCCCAGTGAAAAAGACCAGTCGTCTTTGGGACGGATATGCTAAATACCAGCTAGCGACTTTAGACTCGATTGAAAATCGCGCCAGGAAGCTCGTTGGCGACACAGCGATTGTTAAGGCAAAGCTGCAAAGCCTTGAACACCGTCGAAAGGTAGCTTGCCTGTCAGTATTCTATAGAATACATTTCGGAGAGTGTGCAGCAGCCCTGCATGACCTGGTACCCTCTTCTCCTTTCCATCTGCGGGGCACTAGACGTAGGCTGGGATTTCACCCTTATGTCATAGATATTCCTCCTTTTCATACGCAACGCTTCGCCTCCACGTTCTTAATGAGAACAGCGAAGGAGTGGAAGTCCGTGCCTGCTGAACTGTTCCCCGACATGCATAAAAAATTGTAAAATACAAGTAAAATGTCTCAAAAAGTGCTGGAAAATCTAATACGCGATCTACAAAAGACAGTGTTGGGTTTATCTGAAAAGATTAGTAACGTGGAAAGCAAGATTGAAGATCAAAATGTAATAATAGATAGTCAAATGGTCATTATATCTCAGCTAGTGTTATCAAAAATCATCGATTACCCCCGTTGAATCAAAGAAAAAACTATAAAAAAAAGCGCTGCAGCGGGCCGTGCGACAAGTCCGTCTTTAAACTACACAAGCTGATCCGGACGCTTTAAAGCGCTGCCGTGAGCTAACGGAGGTAAACCAATACAGATCTAAAGAAGTTCATACGTGTGAATCTACAAAAACTCCGTTGGAACTCGCCACTATTCAAAATGTTTCTCAAATTAATAATTCGCATGTTAGTGCTATCAATGATGTGGAAAGCAGTGATAAAACCTGGAAGAAAGTACACTCTCGTTCCAGACCAAATAAACGGCAAGTTGTTAGAGGAAGTGGGTCATTTGATTGTGAGTTGCAAACTGTGAAGCAAATAAAAAAAAATCATGCATGTTTCTTTAAACCTGACACGACTGAAGATGCAGTCAGATCCTATATGGAAAAAAGATGCCCGGATGATACGTACATCGACGAAAAAACAAAACTGAAACATAATTACAATGCATCGTTCATTATAAAGGTCCCGAGTAGTAAATTTGAATATTTCATGTCTCCAAATAACTGGCCTCCATGCACTGAAATAAGTGAATGGTTTCGAAGCGGCGCCGGGCGTGCCGTGCGGTCGCCCTTTGGACCCGGCGCCAACGGTCACACCATTTGATGTCGCAGATAGAAACATCATAAAAATTAAATTTAGACATTACAGAATTGATGGCCCAGCGCTTAAATTGCTATTAGACTTTATGTCACAAAGCCGTTAGACAATAGTTGATGAAGAATCTTCTCTAGAATCAACTAAACTTACATCTAATAATGGGATCACTGTATTAAGTGAAATTTATATTCCCCATTTATTCATATAATGATCTTATTACATTTCATATGAATATAATTGTTTTTGCAGTTAATTTTAGACAAGTAATTAGTTTTCTTAAAATTGAAGAGGGCACTCGTTGAATGTTTCTCGTTTAATGTTTAATAAAAAAAAATATAATAATATAAACATTTTTCCAAATTAAAATCCACTTTTCTGTCATCAAATGGGTACAAAATTTAATTAATCACTCCATGTTACTTTCCAGAGGAATAAAATTGTCCTAATAACAAAATCCTTTTAAGGTTAGGGAAAACAATGATACTGAGAGAGAATATGTCGAACCTTTTTTGTATTATTCTTTTGGGTAAGTACATTTTGCGTAACCTTATAAGGGTGTCTACATACTCGAAACACATGTTACAACGTTTTATTTTCACTTAAGTGTTCTATTAACTATATATCCAATGTTGTATTTAGTTTAGTCAAATTATAGTGGATATACTTTAAATGAAAGGCATCTCAGTCTGGTTGATTTAATTCAACATTTTTCATCTTTAATATATAAACAATTTTCAGTAGTCAAATATTTATTACTTTCAAACAATTTCAGCATCAAACAACAGAATAGACAGTGTTCTCTTGTTAGTTCTGTAATGATTTTGTATAAATAGTTTTACGATAATTTATTATAAAAAAAATGTAAATCAACCTCTTTCTTTGTTTAATAAAAACGTATATTTGAAAATTTATACATAGAACTAGCACGAGTTGTCAATTTAAAAATTTGGATACGCACTTTTAGACTTGGAGCTGAAAAGGAAAGTGGTCCTGTAGGATAAATTATTGTATTATAATTTAAGATATACATTGTACAAGCTTAATCGTATCTAGCCCTCAAAGAAATATAAGTTCTGTAAAAGCTCTGAGGTGTTTGATTTCTTTACAGTTCCATACCAGAAATTAATGCTGTAATTATTCTAAGCCAGAAATTAAGTAACTAATGAATATAAAAAATACCTAAAGTGTAAATTTCCGAACGAAAATCGTGAAAAAGGTTCTTTTTTAATGGTATGTTTTATTTTTGGATGTCGATGAACGAGTCCAGAATAATTGTACAAGATTATTCATCGGACGATAAAAATTAATAAATATAAATAATTTTAGGTAACATTCACGATCCACTTTGATTTTTTTGGTGATCTGTACGCTTTAGGTGCGAAATAAATATTCCCTTAAAAATATAAAGCAGGTAAAGAGATTGTGCACCGCCTAAGACAAAAGTAAAAGCGAGTGAAGATGGACCTTTAATTAAGCAATTAAGAGTGGTTAGCTGTCCCAAAATTCAATAATCATTTACAGGCATCCCTCGTATAACACGGTTAATTCGTACCGTGCTATATCGAAACCGTGTTATACGAAACCAGGTATACCATACTGTACACCGTGTAGTATCGAGACCTTGTCTCGTGTTATATCAAAACCGTGTTATACGAGACTTTGAAATCATACAAATAAAGGCAATGCGTACCGTGTTATATCGAAACCAAATCTTAAGGTGTAAAATTTTATGATAGCTGAAATTTCGTTCCAAATACTACATAAATGAAAAAGGAAGTTACCTTGAAGTTTTTATTAAGAAAAATAAATTAAATTCTATTTTATGATGAAATACAATAATTAAAAAATACAACAATAAAATATATTCAAAGACTAATAATAATAATTACATAATATAAAAACAAGTAGAAACAGCTTATTGAACGAAAAAAAAGTTCAAATTTAAAATGCATATTTTTCAAAATCGTGTTATACTAATATCATTTCTTGCATCGTGTAGTATCGAAACCGTGTTATATTAGTCGCAATTCTTGGACCGTGTAATATCGAAACCGTGTTGTACAAGTACCGTGTTATACGAGGGACGCCTGTACCTAGTATAAGGCTTAAGGATATTACAACTAAAGAATTCTATTCGTTCACCAGTGAATGTGTAATTTACGAAAATGTCACGTTGATGTTTAGTGGCGAAACTCAACGCCGAGCTTTATCTCGACACCCTTACAGTATTAAATATTTAAATTTCTTAGAAAGAGATTCGAAGAAATGGTGGGGCGTTTACAGTCACAGTGCGCCCTGCGCCACGACTGGTGTGCCCGAGAACGAATATGAAAATTTATTAGCTATTATTATTTAATTTATTGAAAATTTATTAGCTAATACTGTATCGTACCGACTGATAGATAACCTATTCGAATATAACAATTACAAAAATAGGCATCCGAACCTTATTTATCACACCTTGAATTTACTACGGCTTTATAGCGAATAAGAGATATTGTGATTGTTATTTGAACTTATTTATTATATTTTTAATAGATAATATATAGCTATAAAAGAAACTAAAAAGAAAATTACTGACATCTCTGATTTTAGGAATTCTGTCACTTATAAAATATTTACCTAGATTTTTTATCATCCATCCATCAGCCTTTTAAGGTCCACTGCAGGACATAGGCCTCCCCCAATGCTCGCCACTCCGTCCGGTCCTGCGCCTTTTGAATCAAGATTTATAATAACTACGTTATTTGTTGTAACATTGACGGAGAAATTATTACCAGTTATTACGAGGGATTACCAATCCAGTGTAGAGTGGTAGAAATACTTGGCGATAGGGTGTTTATTGTCATCCCTATCTTAGTTGATATATGGCAATATTTCAATGGCTGTTCAAGTGCGATCTAATATAATAAACCACGAATGTATACAAATATTCATCCTGGAGTCAATAGACAGACAGTTGTGAATTATAAAAAGAAACAGCAAACAATTGTTTGGAAAATAAATTTGTCCGAATGTGATTATGACTATAGGTTTGATTATTACCATGACTAAATAGTTGGTCTTGGACCAAGGATACCCTGTTCTTGGTGTCAAACTTACAAATGGAAAGAAGAAACTAACGGGATTTGTTACAACGGCGGCAAGTGGTTCAGCTAACGGCCATTAAGCGCTACCCCGAACCATTGCATAGTCTGTTTACTCGGCAGCAATTAATGTCAGAGCACTTCCTATCTTTAAGTCGTCAGTACCACAGTTGTTTTCAGATGGCCTCTTTTGGGGCGAAAGAAATAAGAGAAGGTAATTTTACGCAACGTTTAAAGTACAGGAGTAGTGCTATGGCTAATCTTGATCAAAAACCTTTTCTGCAAATATATTTGTCGGTGACAATAACATCGAAGGAGACCATCGCTGTGAAATTTTTACTGGTGCTAAACCTAAATTAATCACTGATTTACAAAAAATGATGCACCAAGATAATAATTACATCAAAGATTTTAAAGCTGCTGTTGATTCGTTACCTTTAGAGCAGGAAGAATTCAAAGTAGTTATTAGTGCCAATAAAAAACCTGATGGAGAAAGCTGGTCGTTTAAAGTACCTACATCTAAAGAAGTTGCAATTATCATGGTCGGTCAGGAATTCGAAAAGAAAGATATTATTCTTCACGCAAGAGTTTATAATCATTTTAACCGATATAGCGGTTAAAATGTGAGATCGCTATTTAATAATATTTAATATTTATTTTACACTTATGGAGTAAAATTAAAGATTCAAATTTTGTGGAGAAATCGTCCAAATTTATTTAATGCACCAGATACGCGAAGAGAAAATAATCTAGCACTCACAGAAGGAAAGATAGAAATTTAAACAAATATCAAAATAAAATATAAGCGAAACTAGCACTTAACAACATGAAGATACACAATTGAATGCAAGCTAAGAGAGCAATAGATACACAAGTGAACGTCGCAAGCGATTATAACCTACTCTTTAAACGTGGCAATTCTGGCAAGCGGCCTACGACACGCATAGCAAAAAACTCGGAACAGGTTTACAATTCAAATCGCTGCGTGCGGATGTTTCTAATAAATATTTTCATAATTGTACATAGTAATATTAATTTTGCGTTATTAAAGATAATATGGAATGTTCCCTACAAGTTAATAGATTGGTGCGCGTAAGCTCACCGAGCTTATGATGCTCTGCAGTACTCCCTTATGTTTTGTCGTGGTTATGAGGTTAACATACCTGAACATGATCCAATAACAAAAGAGCTTCTTTAAAAAGCAATGTCAGCTGCTGACTTTTACAGCTATAGATTTATCTCTCTATTGAGCATAATAGTGAGAAATGATATTTAAATATCAGGCTCATAGCACCAATATCACCTCAGGAAGTTGAATCCACTCTAAGAAAAAATGTCAAACAAGTCAAGTCTTGGGCCCGATGGAATTCCTATCGAAGCCTGGAAATTCCTAAGAGAACAAGGAATATATCTTAATATTAAGCTCATGTATGCCGGAGGCATGGAGGTTAAGCACAATTGTACCCCTCCACAAAGGTAAGAGCAGTAGATACGAATACAACTATTACCGTGAAATTGAGTTAATGAGCTCATTCAATGAAACTTTATGAACGAGTAATCGATAAACAGTTAAGAACAGACTAAAAACCAATACGGCTCTCTAAAGCTTTCGACTAAAATCAGGCTTCTTCGCCAATACGGCTTCGTTCCAGGGCTTTCCACTATCGATCCCATGTTTGCTATAAACATGGTTGCTCAAGAATTCAGGGTTAAAAACACACCTCTCTTTTATATTGTATTCCTGAACATGGAAAAAGCGTTTGATCGTTCGTGTACCACGTCCCACAATCTGGTGGAGTCTTCGTAAGAAAAATATCCCAGAGAAGTACGTTGACATCATAGCTGACATGTACAGGAACGTCAAATCAACCATCCACATAGAGTGGGGCAAACAAAAGCAGTAGCACTCACGGAAGGTGTACACCAAGGTTCATTCTAAGTCCATACAACTTCTGCTTGGTTATGGATGCTCACACTGAACAGGCCCAAACAAAGCATCATGGACTTTCATTTACGCTGACGATCTAGCTATTTATACAACATCCCGAGAGTTGGAATCAGCTCTCTGTGAATGGAAACACTAGTTACAGACAGGCGGCTTGATGTTGAGTGTTGCGAAAACCCAATATGTGGTGTGTAACGAACATAATCAACCGCAACATCCCCTTATCATTAATGGACAGGAAGTCACTAGGTATGACGAATACGAATACCTGGGTACCATGTTACACAGCTCAGGCTCCTGGGAAGTAAATATACAACATCGAATCGCATCCTGCTTGGCTAAAATGGCGAGAAGTGACTGGTGTTATCTGTGACCGGAGGATGCCGGTTAAGCTTAAAGGTCTTGTATATAAAAGCATTATTAAAGTAAAGCAAAAGACCGGTACTAACTTATGGGATTGAAACATGGGTTATGCCACAAAGCCGAAAAGAGAGCTGAGATAAAGAATGAAGAATATGTTCATCTAAAAGACGCCTTGGCAAGAACAGATAAACGAACTGTGTGAAATAGGTAAGGTAGTAGTCCTACCGTCTTCTTTGACGGGAAGGCCCCGTTACATGCACGAGCGTACACAAGGACGCACAACGCACCACTATGGACGGCCAAATCTGTTTATTACATTTACATGTCAGACACGATCTGGTAGCGAGGGTTTTTACATAAAAGTAAAACACATGGTAAAACTTCTTACAAAAGGTAGTGTATTCGGGAAAACTAAGAGTTATATGTACTCTGTGGAGTGGTAGAAAAGAGGTCTAAAGTTAAAACTATTACTCTAAGAATTAATATGTGTGTGCATTTACGATCAAATTCAAAAGCAGAAATTGAATTATAGAAGAATTTGCTAAGTTATTTACTTAAATTGAAATTAATGAAATTGAAATTAATGAAAGATATCGGAAGTGGGAGGTAAAACAAATATTCCTTACAATCTTGGTACCGTCGTTAAAAAATTAAATGGTAAAACTAATAAAATATACCCAATATCGTCAACGTCTCGATATCGTCGTATCGATATCGTTGATATCGTCAACAAGCAGATGATAGTAATAGTGCATGGTTAAAGGAAAGAGGAATCCTTATCCCCAGGAATGACATTGCCAATAGCATTAACTCATATTTGCTAGCGACATTGCCCGGTACTGAGATAAAATATGAATCGGTGGACTGTGTATTAGAAGTTGATGATGCTGTACATTATCCTGTAGAGTTCCTCCATTCTCTAGAACCATCTGGAATGCCTTCTCATATTTTGTAAAGGAAAATTGGTTAATGCAACTAGACATCAAGTAAAGACTAAATAAACACGTAATTAAGCTATGTATTTCTACTGGTATGCGTTAGGGAGAAATTGTTTTTATATCGCGGATCCCCTTAATACCATCAAATTACCAAATTCGATTTAAGCGCCTCCAATTTCCGGTTAAAGTGACTGACTACATATTAATGAGGCGCAGGCGCAGGGCCAATCGTTGAAAGTAGCTGGAGTAGGTCTAAGAAACGATTGTCTCTCTCATGGTCAGTTATATGTGGCCTGTTCAAGAGTAAGTTCGCCTGATAATTTATATTTATACTACAACCCGAATATAAAACACAAAATGTAGTCTATAGAGAGGCTTTATAAAAATAACAATTAAAGTTACCAAAGGTAGTCTGTTGAACATCTTATCCAACCAGAGCAACTTCAACAACAGTTACACATCATCTCAGGACATTTATCACAAGAACGTACTTTACCATTAGAAAATTTCGATACCGATTTATTTAAAATATATAGTCTTTTAAATATCAGAAATAGGATGACTCAGCAATTTTTAATATTTGAGATAATTTTACCTTTGGTACACCGAGACTTGTATATACTTTATCGTCTAATAGCTGTACCTCAAGAAATTCAGAATAACACCGTCAGTGTCATTCCTATAGCAGATTACGTAGCGATGAATTTAAAACGAGATGCCTATTTTACATTACATCGGACCGAATTACAAGAGTGCTTAAAAAGCGACCAAATATTATATCATTTTTATATACTAATGAGCGTTTTTGTATAAAGGAGGAATCATGTTTGACAAACGCACTTGTCCAAAAGCTTATGGATGATATAAATTGCCAACGCCGACATAAGCGAAAGATTCCCCAAGACATGCTGCAATAAAAGCAGATTTCTATTTAAGTAGGGTGTGACTCAAGTCTCTATGCCTACATAGGTCAACCAAATCATCGACATACCTACCGCTGAATGTCCCACATTGACGACAGATAGCAGTATAAAGAAAATTATTAAAAAAACAAATAATGTATATGAGTATATATTGCACTTGCCTTTTAGACCTGCAAATTGTTTTTACTCTTTCTCATACCCATAGGTTGACTGATAGAAATCTCTATTAGAGATTGTTACAGGTGGACGGGCCTTTGCCAATAATGTAACAATTTTATGGTATTAATGTGAATCATAAAA